>CM037639.1:21985275-22042088 GCA_015227895.2 Colaptes auratus | reverse complement strand
TGCCCTTGTTGAACTTCACTAAATTTCTCCCTGCCAACTCTCCAGCCTCCAGGTGATGAGGTGAGAGCTACCTCATGTGCATGTGATTAGCATGAGTGGGATAAGTTCATCATTGGATGAAGTTCATTAAAAGTGTCCTATTTCTATAGTTCTGTTTCTGTTCTGGCTGTGTCCATAGCTTGGGGCACAAACAGTGTAAGCTGGAGCAGAGGAGGTTCTGTGTGAACATAAGGAGAAGCTTTGTCCCTGTGAGGCTGCTGGAGCCTGGAGCAGGCTGCCCAGAGAGGTTGTGGAGTCTCCTGCTCTGGAGCCTTTCCAACCCCACCTGGATGTGTTCCTGTGTGCCCTGCCCTGGGTGCTCCGGCTCTGGCAGAGGGGTTGGACTGGATGGTCTCTGGGGGTCCCTTCCAGCCCCTAGCACTGTGTCACTCTGTGCAGCAAGAGGAAAAGCTCTGCCTGGCCGGGCAGCCTGGCCTGGTCTCTGCCAGCACCGCCCCGCTGTGCGGGTTCCTGCGCCTATTGCTTTCCTTGGGTTTGCACCTCTTAGCACTGAGAGACTGAATCTTCTGGGCAAAACCAGTTTGCTAATGCAGAATACAGATCCCAGGGGTGACCAGGATGCTTTCCTCCGTAGGTGAGGTACATCAACTGGGAAGACAGCCCAAGAAGTTCAGGCAAGTCCTGTGGTGCCTACAAGCACAGCTGGGGTTCCGTCCAGCCATGGTCCCTCTCGCTCTGTGAAGCACAGCTCAACTGGGTCTGCCAGGTGAAAAAAGGTACATTCATTCTTCTTCTTCAACCAAGAAGCTTCAAAAACTTCACAAGAGGTTGGGGTTTGCTATAAGCTGCTGGAGAAAGGCAGCAAACTGTGCCAAACTCCATGTCTCCAAAGGGAGGTTTAAGAGCGCTGGGTAAGACATCATCAGGGATAGAGGGTGAGAGTAAACCCTTTGATGTCTTCAGGTGAATTGGGGTGCACCACTGATCCAGGCCTCTGCAAGGCTTCCATGGCTTGCAAGCTTTTCAAATATTGAAGCCTTGGCTTGTACTTCTGCTGGAAGGTGTCCAGAGAAGGGCCAGGAGGATGAGCAGAGGGCTGGAGCTGCTCTGCTATGGAGACAGACTGAGAGAGCTGGGAGTGTTCAGCCTAGAGAAGAGAAGGCTCCAGGGACACCTTAAACCAGCCTGCCAGTACCTGAAGGGAGCTACAAGAAGGCTGCAAAGGCCTGCAGGGACAGCACCAGGGGCAATGGCTTCAAACTAAAGCAGAGCAGATTGAGATTGGATGTGAGGAACAAGTTCTGCACCAGGAGGGTGGTGGAACACTGCAACAGGTTGCCCAGGGAGGTGGCTGAGGCCTGTGGTAGGTTAATGCCCATCTGAAAACAGGGGGGAGGGCTTGTGAGTGCTTTGCCCTCCCTGCAGGCTGTTTTCCCCCTGGGAAACTGAGTCTGTTCTACTCCCCCCTCCCTGCCCAGCTAGGGTATAAAAGGCAGGACACTGCAGCCATTAGCTCTCCTTTTTGGCTCCTGCCTCTCCTGGACAAGAGCTGCTGCAGCTGCCCTCCTGCTCCTCTGCCATGTGGTTGGGCTTGATCCTTCTCCCTGCTGCCTCTGTGCCTCTTCACAGAGAGACTGGTTTTGTATTCTTGGGGTTTTTTTCCCTCTCATCCATCCTTGCTTCTAGCCCTTGTGAACCTGTTATTGTTATATATATATATTGTTTAAGGACAACTCTTTACCTCTCTGCTTCCAAGCCACCTCCAAATTATTTCTTGGTGGATTTGCTCCTTCCCTTGCTTTTTTTTCCTTCTCTGTTGGGAGGGAGGAGGGGAGAGCAGGGGAGGGATTCTCAGCCTTGCCCCCATCTGAGTCCCAGTTAAGGCTCAAACCACCACAAGGCTCCATCCCTGGAGATATTCCAGGTGAGGCTGGACAGGGCTCTGGGCAACCTGATCTAGTGGAGGATGTCCCTGCTGAGTGCAGGGGGGGTTGGGCTGGATGAGCTCTGGAGGCCCCTTCCAAGCCAGCCCATTCCATGATCCTGTGTTTCACTGCCATTCCCAAGCTGTGTCACAACAGATGCTACAGAGATGTCTGACTCCCTTCCATTGCTTTGCTTCGCAGGGGTGCCATTAAAACCTGAACCACCTGACACATATGGTAAGCTTTTGCACACACCACTTCTTCTTGCTCAGCATGTTTTTGTCAAAGTCCTGATGTTAAGATGAGCTTTGGTGTTCCACAGCTGTGGGGTTTAAGGCTGCCTGCTCTGTTTTGCAGCGTACGAAACCCAGGGCAGACGGCTGGGTGATCTATGAGGACAAGCTGTACTACATCAGCAGCACATCTGTCCCCAGGGACAAAGCCCAGGAGTTCTGCAGGAACAATTCTGCTGACCTGGCTGTTGTCAGCAGCAGCAGTGAGAGAAGGTTCCTGCAGAGAGCACTCAAAGAAAGTGTAAGGAGTGTGGCAAATGATAGCCTAACGCAGAAATGCCTGTGGTGGTCTGATCCAGATATGAGGATGCTGAAGGGACTGGAGCACTGCCTGGGGAGGAGGGACTGAGAGAGGATCTGATCAATGTCTATCAATAGCTGAGGGCTGGGGGGCAGGAAGGAAGGGACAGGGACAGCCTCTGCTCACTGTGCCCTGGGATAGGCCAAGGGGCAATGGATGGAAACTGCAGCACAGGAGGTTCCACCTCAACATGAGGAAGAACTTCTTCCCTGTGAGGGTCCCAGAGGCCTGGAGCAGGCTGCCCAGGAGTAGTGCTGCTGTTGTGGAGTAGTCTCCTTTGGAGCCTTTGAAACCCTGTCTGGATGTGTTCCTGTGTGCCCTGTGCTGGATTCTCTGCTCCTGCTCTGGCAGGGGATTGGACTGGAAGCTCTCCAGAGGTTTCTTCCAACCTCTAACATCCTGAGATCCTGTGATCCAGGTTCAGCAGCTGTTGTGTTTCACAAGCCACTCTGCACACACACATCACAAAGCAGCAGCAGCTCCTGCCATGTGCAGTAAGCCTTTTCTGCACCTTTTATTTTTGCTCATGAAGTGCAGAATTGCACCAATTAAGCCTAACTAGTGACATACTAATAATACATTTTTATTTGTAAAAGTATCTTGTGTGGTATTGGGTTGGGCTGGAAGGTCTCCATAGTTCTCTTCTAACCCCTGACATCCTGTGAGCCTGTGAGCCTGTGATCTGCTGGCTGAGCTGCCTCAGAGGCAGAGCCATCACAGTCTCACAGTATCACCAAGGTTGGAAGAGACCTCAAAGATCATCGAGTCCAACCTGTCAGCACAGACCTCATGACTAGACCATGGCACCAAGTGCCACATCCAATCCCCTCTTGAACACCTCCAGGGATGGGGACTCCACCACCTCCCTGGGCAGCACATCCCAATGGCTAACAACTCTCTCAGTGAAGAACTTTCTCCTCACCTCCAGCCTAAACTTCCCCTGGCACAGCTTGAGACTGTGTCCTCTTGTTCTGGTGCTGGTTGCTAAAGAGAAGAGGTCAACCCCTTCCTGGCTACAACCACCCTTCAGGTAGTTGTAGAGAGCAATGAGGTCTCCCCTGAGCCTCCTCTTCTCCAGGCTAAGCAACCCCAGCTCCCTCAGCCTCTCCTCACAGGGCTGTGCTCAAGGCCTCTCCCCAGCCTTGTTGCCCCTTCTCTGGACACCTTCAAGTCTCTCAATGTCCTTCCTAAACTGAGGAGCCCAGAGCTGGACACAGGACTCAAGCTGTGGCCTAACCAATGCAGAGTCCAGGGGCACAATGACCTCCCTGCTCCTGCTGGCCACACTCTTCCTGATGCAGGCCAGGTTGCCATTGGCCTTCTTGTCCCCCTGGGCACACTGCTGGCTCATGTTCAGGCAGCTGTCAATCAGCACCCCCAGGTCCCTCTCTGTTTGGCAGCTCCCAGCCACTCTGACCCCAGCCTGTAGCTCTGCCTGGGGTTGCTGTGGCCAAAGTGCAGCCCCTGGCACTTGGACTTGTTGAATGCCGTCCTGTTGGATGCCATCCCATGATCCCAGCTCTGACCATCAGAGGAGATTCCTCACCCCAGGAATTGTCCAAGGAGCTGAGCATGGAAAATTTGGGCTTCATTAAAAGGAGGGATTGGGGATGTTGGGGTAAGGTTCCATGGGTTTGGTCTCTCTTGGGAAGTAGTTGGTGGGAGAGGAAGACTTGAGATGGGCATGAGATGGTGCTGCAGCCCTAGAGGGAGAATGCAAGGAGGGCTACCAGTTTCTGATCAAGATTTACTTTTCTCCTACCCACCCTTGGGGCCCTCAGTGCCACAGCACTCAGCCCTGATGATCCAGATCAAAACCTGGCCCCTGTGCCTGGGTGTGTGAGTGCCTTGCTCTCCTTAGCTGGCACCTTTACTGGGGGTGTCTGCAGGAGCTGCTCTGTGAACCTAACCAATGGCACAGCCATTTCTGCTTGGTTTGCATCAAAGACTGTTAAACAGACAACAACAGAACAACACCTAAAATAGCATCTTTGTGTTTCAGCAGAGCTCCTGGGATCAGAGAAGAGGATACTTTATTGGTCTGCAAGTGAGTCTTGATAAAAGGTTTAGGTAAGTCAAGCTGACCTCTGCAGCTCTTCACATGCAGAAGCAAATATTTTATGTAGCTGGAGGTACCAAAGTTGTTTTCAAGGGTTCAAGGCAGTTGCATGTAGAAATCAGAACAGAATGGTCCTACCAGGGGAAGTTTAGGCTGGAGGTGAAGAGAAAGTTCTTCCCAGAGAGAGGAATTTGCCATTGGGATGTGCTGCCCAGGGAGGTGGTGGAGTCCCCATCCCTGGAGGTTGTTCAAGAGGGGATTGGATGTGGCGCTTGGAGCCATGGGTTAGTTGTCAGGAGGTGTTGGGTATTAGGTGATAGGTTGGACTTGATGATCTCTGAGGTCCTTTCCATCCTGGTTGATACTATGATTCCATGGTCTGGGCTGGAAGGGACCTCCAAAGCTCATCCAGTCCAAGCCCTCTGCACTCAGCAGGGACATCCCCAGCTAGACCAGGCTGCCCAGAGCCCTGTCCAGCCTCACCTTGAATATCTCCAGGGATGGAGCCTCAACCACCTCCCTGGGCAACCTGTGCCAGTGTTCCAGCAGCCTCCTGGTGCAGAACTTGTTCCTCACATCCAATCTCAATCTTCTCTGCTCTAGTTTGAAGCCATTGCCCCTGGTCCTGTCCCTGCAGGCCTTTGCAAACAGTCTCTCTGCAGCCTTCTTGCAGCCCCTTCAGGTCCTGGCAGGCTGCTCTTAGGTCTCCCTGGAGCCTTCTCTTCTCCAGGCTGCACACCCCCAGCTCCCTCAGCCTGTCCTTGTAGCAGAGCTGCTCCAACCCCTGAGCATTTTCGTGGCCTCCTTTGGACCCTCTCCAGCAGGTCCAGGTCCTTCCTGTGTTGAGGGCCCCAGAGCTGGACACAGCCCTGCAGGTGAGGTCTCCCCAGAGCAGAGCAGAGGGGCAGGATCCCCTCTCTCCATCTCTGGCCACACTGCTTTGGCTGCAGCCCAGGCTGCCCTTGATCTTTTGGGAGATTAGGCATTGCTTGGGTCCAGTGAGCATCTCCTTTCTTCAGACTAAGTGTACCAGCAGCAGCAAGAGATGAAGCAGGGGAGATGAACTCATTTCCCACCTCGGGCTGAGTGACCTAGATCCTGAAGTATCAATTGAAGCTCTGGTGCCAACCTCCTCTTTCTTCAACAGCAGTGTACTAAGAAGCAGGTAGAAAAAAAGTGAGCTTTGATATTCCATGAAGGGTGCTTCATGGTCAAAGGTGGCAGCATGGTCATTAGTTTCCAGACACCTGACTTAATAATAACAACCAATGGACACAACTTATTTCAGTGGGGAAACAGATCACTGTGGGTTTGTCCTTGGCTGCATCCATGGAAAGTTCAGGGATGCTCAGACAGAGAAGCCTAACAGGGACTAGCTTAAGAGAAAGAAAACTTCTCCCCTCTCTTACATCTTATGGATAAGTGAGAGGGGTTTCTGTTGGGCAATGCTGTCCTGCCTGCCAGGGAAAAATAGGGAATCACAGAATCACTTAGACTGGAAGAGACCTTTAAGGCCAACAAGTTCAACCTTTAACCCAACACTGCCAAAGGCTGGGGCTAAACCATGGCCCTCAGCACCACAGCTCTGCCTCTGGGAAACACCTCCAGGGGCATTCAACCACCTCCCTGGGCAGCCTGTGCCAGTGCTGGAGAACCCTTTCAGGGAAGAAGTTTCTTCTCATCCCCAACTTAAGCCTCCCCTGGGGCAACTTGAGGCCATTTCTTCCAATCCTATGACTCCTTACTAGGGAGAGGAGACCAACACACACCTGGTTCCAACTGCCTCTCAGGGAGCTGTAGAGAGCAATGAGGTCTCCCCTCAGCCTCCTCTTCTCCAGGCTGAACACCCCCAGCTCCCTCAGCTGCTCCTCCCCAGCCCTCTTCTCCAGACCCTTCCCCAGCTCTGTTACCCTTCTCTGGACCTGCTCCAGCTCCTCAGTGTCCTTCTGGCATTGAGAGCCCCAAATCTGAGGGCAGTTCTCAAGGTGTGGCCTCAGCAGTGCCCAGCACAGAGCACAGTGGCTGCCCTGCTCCTGCTGGCCACACCACTGCTGATCCAGGCCAGGCTGCTCTTGACCTTCCCCATGTGCGCACACCCAGGCTCATCTTCACCTGGCTGCTGACCAGCACCCCCAGGTCTTTCTCTGCCAGGCAGTCTCCAGCCACTCTGCCCCAAGCCTGGAGTGCTCATGGGGTTGTTGTGGCCCAAGTGCAGGACCCAGCACTTGGCCTTGTTGAACCTCATACAATTGCCTCAATCCAGCCTGTCCAGGTGCCTCTGCAGAGCCTTCCTGCCCTCAAGCAGATCAAGACTCCCTCCCAGCTCAATGTGTTCTGCAAGGCTCCTGAGGGTGCTCTCCCTCCCCTCATGCAGATCACTGCTGTTTTGCATTTCAGTTTCTATTTGGCAGACAGCAAGAGTTTTTTCCAAGTTAGAATAACCAGGAGAGAGAACCCTTCCAGGTGTAGCCACTTCCTGTCAATGCTCATGCACCTTCGTAATTGTGAGCTGCTAATTAGGATTCTCCTCTCACAATTGAAGAGTGTTAATTAATCAATCAATCACTACTTGTGCATCTTCCCTTCCAGCTGGACAGATGGGACTCCAGTGACCTATGTGGCCTGGGCTCCTAATGAGCCCAACTTTGCCAACAATGAGGAAAACTGTGTGGTGATGTTTGCAGAGGAAGGTAAGCAGCAAGGCTGAACTTTTGCTTCTCTCTGCTTGGCTGTAGACCTGCCCAGCTTCTGCTTTCAGCTCTCACACAACCTTTTGTGGCTCTTTTCTGCCATTCCTTTCCAGGGCCAAACTAACCACTTGCTGCAGCCACTGGTCATGGAAGAATCTAAGTCCTTAGAGTGGGGACACTGCAGTAATTCAATGCAGTACTTCTGCAAGTGAACAGCTGAGTGCAGTCTGTCTTTTCTCCTATGAACTGGCAAAAACATTTACAACACAACTGGGGAGCTGGCTGACACCCCTCAGGCTGTGCTGCCATCCCACCAGAGCTGGACAGGCTGAGAGCTGGCTGCAGGCAACCTCAGGAAGGTCAATAAGGACAAGTGCAGAGTCCTGCAGCTGGGCAGGAACAGCAGCAGGCACCAGGACAGGTTAGAGGCTGCCCTGCTGGAGAGCAGCTCCAGTGAGAAAGGCCTTGGAGTGCTGCTGGGCAGCAAGTTCTGCATGGGACAGCAAAGTGCCCTGGGGGCCAAGAGAGCCAATGGGAGCCGGGGTGCAGCAGGAGAAGTGTGGCCAGCAGGGCTGGGGAGGTTCTGCTGCCCCTCTGTAGTGGTTTGAGCCTCAGTTAAGAGCTCAGATGGGGGCAAGGCTGAGAATCTCTCCCCTGCTCTCCCCTCCTCCCTCCCAACAAAGAGGAAAAATAAAAAGCAAGGGAAGGAGCAAATCCACCAAGGAATAATTTGGAGGTGGCTTGGAAGCAGAGAGGTAAAGAGTTGTCTTTAAACAATATATATAACAATGGCAGGAAAGGTTCACAAGGGCAAGGAACAAGGATGGATGGGAGGGAAAAAAATAATACAAAGCCAGTCTCTCTCTGAAGAGGCACAGAGGCAGCAGGGGGAAGGATCAGGCCTGACCACGTGGCAGAGGAGCAGGAGGGCAGCTGCAGTAGCTCTTGTCCAGGAGAGGCAGGAGCCAAAGGAGAGCTAATGGCTGCAGTGTCCTGCCTTTTATACCCTAGCTGGGCAGGGAGGGGGGAGTAGAACAGATTCAGTTTCCCAGGGGGAAAACAGCCTGCAGGGAGGGCAAAGCAACTGCAAGCCCTCCACCCTCTCTCTGCCCTGCTGAGACCACAGCTGCAATCCTGTGTCCAGTGCTGGGCTGCCCAGTTCCAGAGAGACAGAGACCTGCTGCAGAGAGCCCAACAGAGAGCCACAACAATGCTTAGGGGACTTGAGCATCTCCCTGTGAAGAGAGACTGAGAGCCCTGGGGCTGTTTAGTCTGGAGAAGAGAAGGCTGAGAGGGATCTGATCAATGTCTATCAATAGCTGAGGGCTGGGGGTCAGTGGAGGGGGCCAAGCTCTTTTGGGTGGTTCACAGCAATAAGACAAGGAACAAAGGAGACAAACTTGAACATAGAAGGTTTGACCTCAACATGAAAAGAAACTTCTTCATTGTGAGGGTGCTGGAGGCCTGGAGCAGGCTGCCCAGAGAGGCTGTGGAGTCTCCTTCTCTGGAGCCTTTCCAACCCCACCTGGATGTACTCCTGTGTGCCCTGCCCTGGGTGCTCCTGCTCTGGCAGGGGGGTTCAGCACCTCTGCTGTGGGACAGGCTGAGAGAGCTGGGGCTGTTCAACCTGGAGGAGAGAAGGCTCCAGGGAGACAATCGAGGGCATAAGTGTGTGTGGCTCTATCACTGGCTTTGATGTTCTGCAGAGCAGAGATCAGCCTCTTCCTAACTCTGAAGGGATAAATTAGTGTTACAAATACTACATGATCTTGAGCTGCTTTTCCAATCTAATTACCTTTAGGCCTGTGGCATGATGTCAACTGTGGGTCCTCCAATCAATTCATCTGTGAAAAACATAACAGCTCTGTTAACTCAACCTTTGCTTCTCCACTGCCTTCTGGAGGATGTCCAGACAGCTGGGGTTTCTTTAACTACAAGGTATGTCAGCAGGTGTCCTGGGTGCACTGTGTGAAGCAGTACAACTGGGGAAGAGTATTTTGTGATTCTAAAGTAAATCTGGAGAGTAATCATCCAGTCAGGACCTGCTGGCTGCATGGCAAGGCCTGGATCCTGGAGGGGGCTGCAGGTGGAGGGGGCTGCAGGTGGAGGAGGCTGCAGGAGGAGGTGACTCTAGCCATTGAACTCCACAGAGAAATGCAGGGAAAGTAGATCCAGTCCCTTGGATCATCCTTGTGGCCTCCTCTGGACTCACTCCAACAGCTCTGTGTCCTTCTCATGCTGGGGCTGAGTCACAGTGATAGAGTCATAGGATCATAGAATCAGGGAACAGCTCAGGTTGGAAGGGACCTCAGAGATCATCTACTCCAACCTCCTACCATGGGCAGGGACACCTCTCAGCTACACCTGGCCTTAAATACCCCCAGGGAGGGGGCAGCCACAACCTCCCTGAGCAGCCTCTTCCAGAGCCTCACCTGGACTTCTTCATGGGGAAGAACTTCCTCAGCTCCAGCCTAACCCTGCTCTGCCTCAGCTCCAAACCATTCCCCCTTGGCCTGGCTCCAGACACCCTCAGGAAAAGTCTCTCTGCAGCCTTCCTGCAGGATCCCTTCAGGTCCTGGCAGGCAGCTCTAAGGTCCCCCTGGAGCCTTCTCTCCCCCAGGCTGAACAGCCCCAGCTCCCTCAGCCTGTGCTCACAGCAGAGCTGCTCCAGCCCTTGGATCATCCTTGTGGCCTGCCCTGGACTCACTCCAACAGCTCTGAGTCCTTCTCATGCTGGGGCTGAGGGTGGGTTAGAGGCTGGCAGGTTAGCAAGCAAACCACCATAACTAGGTGCAGAATGACCTCCTCTGCCAAGTTTCTCCAGCCTCCTTTCCCAGCCCCATGCACACCAGCTGCAGGCTTCCCCACTGCTGCTGCTGCAGGACACAGAGCTGGAGGGGCTCAGGTCTCAGGGCCCTACCACTGCACCCAGGATGGTGTCTCAAAGCTGATGGGAACCTGGACTGTGCCTGGGAGGACAGAATGCTGCACAAAGCTACCTGCATCAATTGTTTTCCCTCTGCCAGACCTGGAACAGCTTGGCAGGGAAAGAGAATATTTTCTCAGCACAGGAGCAGAGGATGTCAGGGGTTGGAAGGGACCTTCCAAGCCCATTGAGTTCAATCCCCTGCCAGAGCAGGACTGTAGGATCCAGCACAGGGCACACAGGAACACATCCAGATGGGGCTGGAAAGGCTCCAGGGAAGGAGGCTCCACAACCTCTCTGGGCAGCCTGCTCCAGGCCTCTGGGACCCTGACAGGGAAGAAGTTCCTCCTCCTGTTGAGGTGGAACCTCCTGTGCTGCAGTTTCCATCCACTGCCCCTTGGCCTATCCCAGATGTATGCTGGGTCAATTTTGCAGGCTTGAAGCACATTGTAAGTGCCCACAAAAAAAAACCCTCCTCCCCTCCTTCTCTTCTCCCCTCCTTCCTTCCTGTTTTCAGTATTTATGTTAGAAGCTGAAATTTGTATTGGTCCCTCTTGGCAAACCCAGGCCTTGAGGTGGGCTCACTTAGGAGGTATCTGAGTGATGCTTTTGGCTTGCAGAGGGCTGCCAAAGGTTGCAGTTCAGAGAGATGATGCCAAAGCACCCTGGGTTTGAGTGCAGCTTTACCTTCAGCCGTGGTCTGGAAACCCTTACTGCTGTAACAGAAGAAGTTGTACCAGCCTGAGCTGAAGCTCCCTTTGCCCAAGGCTGTTCTGTCTGCTTCATACACTGAGGCTCTGCTAGTCTCACAGCCCCAGAATGCTAAGCTGCAGTCCTAGATAGCAGGAGGGGGCTACAGGAGAGCTGGGAAAGGGCTTTTCCCAAGGACTTGTAGTGGCAGGATAAGGGAGGAGGGCCTTGTGCTGGAAGAGGAGACATTGAGACTCGAGATTAGGAATGAGGATGTGAGACCCTGGAACAGGTTGCCCAGGGTGGTGGTGGAGCCCCTTCTCTGGAAAGTGTTCAGTGCCAGGCTGAACAGGACCTTGAGCAGTCTGGGCTGGTGAGAGGTCCCTGCCCATGGCAGGAGGGCTGGAACTGGATGATCTTGAAGGTCCCTTCCAACCCAACCCAGTCTGTGACTCCATGATTCACTGGAAGCTGGACAAGGCACAGGAGAGATCATTCCAGCCTCTGCTCCTTGGTGGCCAAGCCCAGGAGCAGAGGCAATGGTTCCAAGCTGCCCCAGGGGAGGCTCAGGCTGGCTGCTAGGAAATCTTTCTTGCCTGGAAGGGTTCTCAGGCATTGGAATGTTGTGCCCAGGGCAGTGCTGGAGTGCCCATCCCTGGAGGTGTTGAAGCAGTGTGTGGAGCTGGTGCTTAGGGCCATGGTTTGGTGCTGAGCCTGCAGTGCTGGGTGGGGGCTGGACTGGCTGAGCCTGCAGTGCTCTTCCAGCCTGATGTGCTCTGTGAGTCTGTGATTCCCTGTGCCACAGACAGCCACATCTTGCTGCTTTTAAATGGTCTCTCTCCTATTGTAGGGAGCAGGCAGATGAAAATGTGCAAAGGGATTTCCTGCTTGCCATCATCACAGTCAGCTCAGGTGGTACTGCACTCCTGCCTCACACCTTGTCCTGTGAGGGGAGTAGAGGATCCTCCTGTTTAGAACTCCACAGTGTGCACTCTTGAGTGCTGATTCTAGCCCTGGTTTATTGATAGAGCTGACTGATCCCAGAGCTAGCTGATGGTAGTCCCACTCGACAGTTCCTATCTTTGCTGGGTGGAATCAAATGCCTCTTTGTTCTTTTCTTTTCTTTTCTCAGTGTTTCAAAGTATTTGCTTCCAATGCCAGCAGCAGGCTGCCCTGGCATGCTGCACGAGATGCCTGCATCCAGCTGGGAGGCAACCTGGCCAGCATTCCAAATCAGCAAGTGCAAGGTACCTCTGGAGCTGACAGGGAAAAGCAAGTTAGCTGCCAACACCAAGCTGTGTGGTGCTGCTGACAGCTGGAGGCAAGGATCCATCCAGAGGCACCTGGACAGGCTGCAGAGCTGGGCCCAGGACAACCTCAGGAGGTTCAACAAGACCAAGGGCAAGGTCCTGCAGCTGGCTCAGGGCAATCCCAGCACCAATACAGGCTGGGCAGGACTGGCTGGAGGGCAGCCTTGAAGGCCTTGGGGGTGCTGGGGGAGGAGAAGCTCAGCAGGAGCCAGCAGTGAGACCTTGCAGCCCAGAGAGCCAAGCAGAGCCTGGGCTGCAGCAAGAGAATGTGGCCAGCAGGCCAGGAGGGATTCTGCCCCTCTGCTCCACTCTGCTGAGACCACAGCTGCAGCTCTGGGTCCAGTTCTGGAGCCTCTGTGCCAGGAAGGCTCTGGAGGGGCTGGAAGGTGTCCAGAGAAGGACCATGAGGAGGAGCAGAGGGCTGGACACACTCTTCCTCATGCACCCATATGGTCTCATCTCTGGACCCTGCTTGGGGCAAGTTGTGAGGAGCTTTCCCTCATGAGCAATCTTTGCTTCCTTCCAGCTTTCCTGTTCTATCACTTAAAGGCTGCCACGACTGATGTGTGGATTGGGATGAATGACATCAACAGGGAGATGACATTTCTCTGGACAGATGGCAGCAGTGTTTCCTACACCAACTGGGCTCCTGGTGCCCCAGAGAAGAAACAAAGCTACTATGACTATTTTGACTTGAAAACGCTGACAGACTTCGGTATAGAGGTACAGGAGAGTGGAGTGACCTGTGGCTCCTGGGCAGCCAGATGCCTTTCCTGAAAGGGACACTGCAGCAGCACGGAGGTGCTGAAACAAGTCCTCTTGTGGGCAGAATGGGGCTGAGCAAATCACCTGAGAACAGCACAAATGCACCAAGAACGCCTGGCAGAGGCTCTGAGGAAGAGGAACTTTCTACTTTCCATCCTCTCCTCTCCTCTCCTCTCCCATCCCTCTCCTCTCCTCTCCTCTCCTCTCCTCTCCTCCATTCCTCTCCTCTCCTCTCCTCTCCTCTCCTCTCCTCTCCTCTCCTCTCCTCTCCTCTTCCTCCTCCTCTCCTCTTCCTCCTCCTCTCCTCTTCCTCCTCCTCTCCTCTCCTCTCCTCTCCTCCTCTCCTCTCCTCTTCCTCCTCCTCTCCTCTCCTCTCCTCTCCTCTCCTCTCCTCTCCTCTCCTCTCCTCTCCTCCCTCCCCTCTCCTCTCCTCTTCCTCCCCTCTCCTCCCCTCTCCTCCCCTCTCCTCCCCTCTCCTCCCCTCTCCTCCCCTCTCCTCTCCTTCCTCTCCTCTCCTCTCCCTCTCTCCTCTCCCTCCTCTCCTCCCCTCTCCTCTCCTCTCCTCTCTCTCCTCTCCTCTCCTCTCCTCTCCTCTCTGAACCTCTCCTCTCCTCTCTGAAACCTCCCTCTCTCTCTGAACCTCTCCTCTCCTCTCCTCTCTGAACCTCTCCTCTCCTCTCCTCTCTGAACCTCTCCTCTCCTCTCTGAACCTCTCCTCTCCGAACCTCTCCTCTCCTCTCCTCTCCTCCCCTCTCCTCCCCTCTCCTCTCCGAACCCTCCTCCCCCTCTCCTCTCCTCTCCGAACCTCTCCGAACCTCTCCGAACCTCTCCTCTTCTCTCCGAACCTCTCCTCCCCGAACCTCTCCTCACCGAACCTCTCCTCTCACCCCTCCCCTCCCCTCCCCCCCATCAGGCCAGCACCAGGGGTCCAGGGGCTTCATCTCCTTCCCTCCTGACAGCTTTGGTAACAGCCCTGCCTTGTGCCCTCTCCTGCAGACCGATTGTGTCTCCATGGCGAGGGCTGATGGGAGCTGGAGGGACAAGAGCTGTGACACCGAGGCAGGCTACATATGCCAGCTGGAGCCAGGTGAGCTCTCTCTAAGCCAGGCTCCTCAGCAGGAGTGTCCCAGGCAGATCAGCTGAATGTGCAAACCAGCAGGATTGCTTTCAGCTTCCAGCCTTATCCTGGCTCTCTCAGGCTTTCAGAGCTCCACCTCTCTTAAGGCTGCTGTGGTTTAGGTACGGTTTGTCCCGCAGAAACCGCTGGAGTAGAGCCCCTCTCTTAGCTGGGGTGGTGCTACCTGTGCCAGCAATTGCTCTAGAGGAAAGGGATTTGTTCTCAGTGAAAGATGAGGCTTCCAGGCAGCCTCTGTGAGTGCAGTGTCAAACCATGCTCTTGCAGTGACCTCCCCACACTCCTGGCTGCCTCTGAGCAGAGCATTTCACCCTCACCACGTTTCCCCTGGACTTTTGAGGGTGTCAGGGAGTGATAGGACTGGGGGGGGTGGAACAAACTAGAATTGGGGAGATTGAGATTAGATGTGAGGAAGAAGTTGTTCCCCAGGAGGGTGGTGAGAGGCTGGCACAGGTTGCCCAGGGAGCATCCTCAGGGCACCCTCAGGCCATCCTCAGGCCATCCTCAAGGCATCCTCAGGCCATCCTCAGGCCATCCTCAGGGCAGCCAGGATTCCACTCTGGTCTTTACATCCATCCCTTTGGTCCGTGCTTTACAGCAGCGCTTGGGCTTTGTTCTTTGGTTTGCTTTGGTGCTTTCTGGACAGGGAGGGCTTGGTAGGGGTTGTTTATTTCCTTGCCTGGGGCTCTGTTTGGTGGCTGGCTCCTCTGGTGAGGGTGCTTGTTGTTGGCAGTGGTTTGGGGTCTTTTGTTGGTCATGAAATCCTCGGTGAGCAGAAACAAAGGTTTGAGTAGTTGTGAGTAGCAGTTTGACCCTTTGTTCACTTGTTTATTCCCAAGCCAGAGAGGAGTGGGATGTTGGAAACTCATGCATTCAGTTTTCCCTCCACAGTTGCCACAAAGCCTGAAGCACAAACAACAAACACACCCTCTGGCTTTGCCCCTTATGGTGACAGCAGCTATTTGATCATCTCAGTGAAATGCAATGGGAAGAGGCCAGGAAAAGCTGCCAAGACAGAGGTGCAGACCTTGCCAGCATTCAGGATGCCCACAGCCACTCATTCCTCTGGATCCAGGTGTTGAAGTATGGAAAACCAGCATGGATTGGTCTTAACAGCAACATGGTAAGTGTTGGGTGGATGGCAGGGCCCTGGTGAGCTCTCCAGCTCCTTAGAGATCTTCTGGATCACCACCTCACAGCAGTGCCTGAAGGGGCCTGCAAGAAGGCTGCAGGGAGACTGTTGGCAAAGGCCTGCAGGGACAGGACCAGGGGCAATGGCTTCAGACTAGAGCAGAGCAGATTGAGATTGGATGTGAGGAACAAGTTCTGCACCAGGAGGCTGCTGGAACACTGGCACAGGTTGCCCAGGGAGGTGGTTGAGGCTCCATGCCTGGAGATATTCAAGGTGAGGCTGGACAGGGCTCTGGCAACTTGGTCTGGTGGAGGATGTCCCTGCTGAGTGCAGGGGGGTTGGATTGGATGAGCTTTGGAGGACCCTTCCATCCCAGACCCCATTCTATGACTCTATGGAACAGCTGTACCCTGAATGCTTTACTGTGTTTATGCAGAGTTCTGTTGGAGTTGTTCAGACTCTCATAGGATCATTTTGGCTGGAAAAGACCTTTCAGCTCATCCAGTCCAAGCATTCTCTATCTCCACCAAGGCTGAGGCTAACTCATGGCCCTCAGCACCACATCTCTGCCTTGTGGAAACACCTCCAGGGGTGGGCATTCAACCACCTCCCTGGGCAACCTGTGCCAGGCTTTGAGAACCCATTCAGGGAAGAAGTTTCTTCTCATATCCAACCTAAGCCTCCCCTCCAGTGTGCACCAAATGGAGCTGAGAGTTACAGGAAAAGATAAGCAAGAAGCAATAGGTGAGAGCAGAAAGCTTTAGAAATGGTAAAAGAAATAAGTCTGCAGAGGGAGAGTCCCAAGCCAGGCTGGGGGCTGCATTAGGGGACCTTTAGAGGTCCCTTCCAACCCAAATCCTTCTATGGTTCCAAGGGCAGCTGCCATGAAGCAACAGTTAACCATTCTGAAAGTCTAACTCCCTGCTACACAGACAGCACTAGGAGTCACCAAAGTCATTGTCTTAGAGTGATGTTTGAAAATGGTTTTGAGTGTTTGATGTCAAGAGATCTTTCCTCACCAAATAGCTCCCAGGTCTAATTTAAACAGAGCAGAGAGGACACTTCCTCTGTAATCACAGAATGACAGAACCAGAGAAGGTTAGGGGCTGGAAGGGACCTCCAGAGATCATCCAGCCCAAGCCCCTGCCAGAGCAGGAGCACCCAGGGTAGGGCACACAGAACACATCCAGGTGGGGTTGGAAGGGCTCCAGAGCAGGAGACTCCACAACCTCTCTGGGCAGCCTGCTCCAGGCTCCAGCAGCCTCACACCAAAGAAGTTTCTCCCATCTTGAGGAGGAACCTCCTTGTAGTTGTTGGTCCTTGTCCTGTCCCTGGGCACCACCAAACAGAGCCTGGCCCCTTCATCCTCAGCTATTGATAGGCATTGATCAGATCCCTCTCAGCCTCCTCCTCTCCAGACTAAACAGCCCCAGGGCTCTCAGCCTTTCTTCAGTAGGAGAAAGTCTCTTGATATGAGCTTTGGTAAATGACCCAAGATGGACCCATCTGATTCCCTTGCCATGCTGTAGAACTTTGTGCCACTTGAGGAGAAGCCTCCCAAAGCCACTGCACTGCTGCTTGCTGTTCAGCTGCAGTCCTGGTGTAGCTCAGAGCATGGCACAGAGCAGTGCCGGGGCTTAAAACCCCCAGAGCAGCACAGGGCTGGGTTTGTTTTTGTTTGTCTGAAAACCTCAGACAGACACAGGGCACTGCTTTAGTGTGTCAGGGCATGAAACAAACCCTGTGAGCAGCACTCCTTTGTTTCCAGACTGGCAGCTACACCAAATGGACTGATCACTGGAAAACCAGGTACACGAGGTGGGCAGCAGGAGAGCCAAAGGAGAACAGTGCTTGTGTCTGCCTAGGCCTGGATGCTGCTTGGAGAACAGCACCCTGCAATGAGAGCTACTTTGCAGCCTGTAAGAAATCAGATGGTGAGTAAATGAATGTCCAGCTGGTGGTCAGCCACAAGTGGTGGGATAGGAACGGGCTGGAGGCTGAGCCCAGAGAGTGGTGGTGAATGGTGCCAGAGCCAGCTGGCAGCCAGGCACCAGTGGTGTGCCCCAGGGATCAGTGCTGGGCTCCAGCCTGTTCAATGTCTTCATTGATGATCTGGATGAGGGGATTGAGACAGTCATCAGCACATATGCAGCTGACACCATGCTGGGAGCAGCTGTTGGTCAGTCAGAGGGCAGAAGGGCTCTGCAGAGGGACCTCGACCGACTGGACAGATGGGCAGAGGCCAACAGGATGGCATTCAACAAGTCCAAGTGCCAGGAGCTGCACTTTGGCCACAGCAACCCCAGGCAGAGCTACAGGCTGGGGGCAGAGTGGCTGAGAGCAGCCAAACAGAGAGGGACCTGGGGGTGCTGATTGACAGCTGCCTGAACATGAGCCAGCAGTGTGCCCAGGGGGCCAAGAAGGCCAATGGCATCCTGGCCTGCATCAGGAAGAGTGTGGCCAGCAGGAGCAGGGAGGTCATTGTGCCCTGTGCTCAGCACTGGTTAGGCCACACCTTGAGTCCTGTGTCCAGTTTTGGGCTCCTCAACTCAGGAAGGACTTTGAGACACTTGAAGGTGTCCAGAGAAGGGCAACGAGGCTGGGGAGAGGCCTTGAGCACAGCCCTGTGAGGAGAGGCTGAGGGAGCTGGGGTTGCTTAGCCTGGAGAAGAGGAGGCTCAGGGGAGACCTCATTGCTCTCTCCAACTCCCTGAAGGGAGATTGTAGCCAGGAAGGGGTTTGGCCTCTTCTCTCTAGCAACCAGCACCAAACAAGAGGACACAGTCTCAAGCTGTGCCAGGGGAGGTTTAGGCTGGAGGTGAGGAGAAAGTTCTTCCCAGAGAGAGTCATTGGCCATTGGGATGTGCTACCCAGGGAGGTGGTGGAGTCCCCATCCCTGGAGGTGTTCAAGAGGGGATTGGATGTGGCACTTGGTGCCATGGTCTAGTCATGAGGTCTGTGGTGACAGGTTGGACTTGATGAGCTTCGAGGCCTCTTCCAACCTTGGTGATACTGTGATGCTGTGATGCTGTGGTGCTCCCCAGGGCTCAGCACTGCAGCCACTTCTCTCCAATTCCTTTACTGCTGGTCTGGATGAGGGGATCAAGGCACCCTCAGTGGGTTTGCAGATGACAGCAAGCTAGGAGGATATTCTGATCTGCTTGAATGTGACATGCAGGACCAGGGAAGGGATTGTCCCTCTGTATTGGACACTGGTGAGACACATCTTGAGTGCTGGTTCAGTTTTGGGATCCTCACTCCAAGAAGGACACTGAGGAGCTGGAGCAGGTCCAGAGAAGGGGAACGAAGCTGGGGAAGGGTCTGGAGAAGAGGGCTGGGGAGGAGCAGCTGAGGGAACTGGTGCTGTTTAGTGTGGAGATGCAGAGGCTGAGGGGAACTTCATTTCTCTCTACAGCTCCCTGAGAGGCAGTTGGAACCAGGTGTGTGTTGGTCTCCTCTCCCTAGTAAGGAGTCATAGGATTGGAAGAAATGGCCTCAAGTTGCCCCAGGGGAGGCTTAAGTTGGAGATGAGAAGAAACTTCTTCCCTGAAAGGGTTCTGAAGCACTGGCACAGGCTGCCCAGGGAGGTGGTCGAATGCCCATCCCTGGGGGTGTTTCAGAGAGGCAGAGCTGTGGTGCTGAGGGCCATGGTTCAGCACCAGCCTTGGCAGAGTTAGAGAATGGTTGGACTGGATGAGCTGAAGGTCTTTTCCAACCCAAAGCAGTGATTTTTATGGTTCTAGTAATTTCAGAGACCCATTCTTCACTCCATTGTCTGCCTCTTCCCAGAGTCCTTGCTGTGGCTTGGGCCAAAGCTCTCAGAAGAGAGTGCTCCAGGATAGCATCTCCCTCCCTGCAGGACCTGGGGGTGTGCTGCAGGCTGACACAGCCTACCCCTCCTCCCAGGGTGCTCAGCATGCAAAGCCAGCTTCATGCCTTATGATTCCTTTAGCTGTAGCTCCTACTGACCCTGCACAGCTGCCTGGAGACTGCCCTGAAGCAGAGGACCTGCAAGCTTGGATCCCTCACCGTGGCCACTGCTACTACCTGGAGGCGTCAGAGGTGACCAGCTGGGCTCTGGCCTCCCTGGAGTGCACTCGCTTAGGTGAGAGCCTGCAGCAGAGCTGCTCTGGGCTCCCCAGCAGCTCACACACAGCTCACACACGAGTGGAATAATGGTTCTTGTTCCTCCTTCTTCTTTCTGTTTATTTAAAACAACAGCAGAGAGGAGAGGCTGAGAGCCCTGGGGCTGCTTAGTCTGGAGAGGAGAAGGCTGAGAGGGATCTGATCAATGTCTATCAGTAGCTGAGGGCTGGAGGTCGGGAAGGAAGGAACAGGGACAGCCTCTGCTCACTGTGCCCTGGGATAGGCCAAGGGGCAATGGATGGAAACTGCAGCACAGGAGGTTCCACCACAACAGGAGGAGGAACTTCTTCCCTGTCAGGGTCCCAGAGGCCTGGAGCAGGCTGCCCAGAGAGGTTGTGGAGTCTCCTTCTCTGGAGCCTTTGCAGCCCTGTCTGGATGTGTTCTGTGTGACCTGTGCTGGATCCTACAGTCCTGCTCTGGCAGGGGATTGAACTCAATGGGCTTGGAAGGTCCCTTCCAACCCCTGACATCCTCTGCTCTTGTGCTGAGAAATATTTCTTTCCCTGCCAAGCTGTTCCAGGTCTGGCAGAGGGAAAACAATCTGATGCAGGTAGCTTTGTGCAGCATTCTGTCCTCCCAGGCACGGTCCAGGTTCCCATCAGCTTTGGGACACCATCCTGGGTGCAGTGGTAGGGCCCCTGAGACCTGAGCCCCTCCAGCTCTGTGTCCTGCAGCAGCAGCAGTGGGGAAGCCTGCAGCTGGTGTGCATGGGGCTGGGAAAGGAGGCTGGAGAGACTTGGCAGAGGAGGTCATTCTGCACCTAGTTATGGTGGTTTGCTTGCTAACCTGCCAGCCTCTAACCCACCCTCAGCCCCAGCATGAGAAGGACACAGAGCTGTTGGAGTGAGTCCAGGGCAGGCCACAAGGATGATCCAAGGGCTGGAGCAGCTCTGCTGTGAGCACAGGCTGAGGGAGCTGGGGCTGTTCAGCCTGGGGGAGAGAAGGCTCCAGGGGGACCTTAGAGCTGCCTGCCAGGACCTGAAGGGATCCTGCAGGAAGGCTGCAGAGAGACTTTTCCTGAGGGTGTCTGGAGCCAGGCCAAGGGGGAATGGTTTGGAGCTGAGGCAGAGCAGGGTTAGGCTGGAGCTGAGGAAGTTCTTCCCCATGAAGAAGTCCAGGTGAGGCTCTGGAAGAGGCTGCTCAGGGAGGTTGTGGCTGCCCCCTCCCTGGGGGTATTTAAGGCCAGGTGTAGCTGAGAGGTGTCCCTGCCCATGGCAGGAGGTTGGAGTAGATGATCTCTGAGGGCCCTTCCAACCTGAGCTGTTCCCTGATTCTATGACCCTATGACTCTATCACTATGACTCAATAAGTCTATGACTCTATGAGTCCATGATTCTATACCTATGATAACTCCATGACCCTCTGACTCTATGACTCTGATGTCTTCCAGGTGCTACCTTGGTGTCAATAGAAAGCATTGATGAATCTGAGTTTCTGATCCATGCCATCCATCCTCTGGGAAACAAAGTAGGAGGCTTCTGGATAGGACTGTACCGAAATGTGGATGGTAATCTCTCACTCACAGGGTTGAACTGGCAAAATGCTTCACTAACACAGGAGAACTAAAGCCAGCTGTACCCATATGACATAAATGCTGTGCCCTTCTGCTCAGAAATCAGTTGCTGCTACATGTTGAGAGCTAAGGAGTTGAAATATCCATGAGATAGGTTTTAATGTTTAGGAAGGGCAGGTCCTGCCTGACCAACCTGATCTCCTTCTATGCTCAGGTGACTGCCTGGTGGATGTGGGGCAGGCTGTGGATGGGTCTGCCTGGACCTCAGCAAGGCCTTGACACCGTCCCCACAGCAAACTCCTGGCCAAGCTGTCACCCCTGCTTGGACAGCAGCACTCTGAGCTGGGTTAGGAACTGCTGGAGGCTGAGCCCAGAGAGTGGTGGTGAATGGTGCCACAGCCAGCTGACAGCCAGGCACCAGTGGTGTCCCCCAGGCATCAGTGCTGGGCCCCATCCTGTTCAATATCTTTATTGATGATCTGGATGAGGGCATTGAGTCCATCATCAGTAAATTGCAGATGACACCAAAGCTGGGGGCAGGAGTTGATCTGCTGGAGGCAGAGAGGCTTTGCAGAGGGACCTGACAGGCTGGACAGATGGGCAGAGGCCAAGGGCAGGAGATTGAACACATCCAAGTGCCAGGTGCTGCACATTGGCCACAGCAACCCCAGCAGTGCTACAGGCTGGGGTCAGAGTGGCTGAGAGCAGCCAGGAGAGAGGGACCTGGGGTGCTGGTTGATGGGAGGCTGAACATGAGCCTGCAGTGTGCCCAGGCAGCCAAGAAGGCCAATGGCATCCTGGCCTGCATCAGGAAGAGTGTGGCCAGCAGGAGCAGGGAGGTCATTCTGCCCCTGTACACTGCCTTGTTGGCCACACCTTGAGTCCTGTGTCCAGCTCTGGGCCCTTAGTTTAGGAAGGAGGTTGACTTGCTGGAAGGTGTCCAGGAAGGGCAACAAAGCTGGGAGGGGTCTGGAGCACAGCCCTGTGAGGAGAGGCTGAGGGAGCTGGGGTTGCTTAGCCTGGAGAAGAGGAGGCTCAGGGGAGACCTTCTTGCTCTCTGCGACTCCCTGAAGGGAGGTTTTAGCCAGGCAGGAGGTTGTCTCTTCTTCCCCAGGCAACCAGCCCAGACAAGAGGACACAGTCTCAGCTGTGCCAGGGCAGGTTTAGGCTGGAGATTAGGAAGAAGTTCTCCACAGAGAGAGTGATTGCCCATTGGAATGTGCTGCCCAGGGAGGTGGTGGAGTCACCATCATTGGAGGTGTTCAGGAGGAGACTTGGTGGGGTGCTTGGTGCCATGGGTTAGTTGTTTGGTGGGTTGGATTGTTGATGGGTTGGATGTGATGATCTTGAAGGTCTCTTTCAACCTGGTTATTCTATTCTATTCTATTCTATTCTATTCTATTCTATTCTATTGTATCTTTGCTCTGCATGGTGCCCTGTAGGCCAGTGGCTGTGGCTAGATAATGCTTCACTGGCCTTTGTCAACTGGAAGGAGAAAGAGTCCAGTGGGCAGCATGGCTGTGTGGAGATGACTGCAGCAGCTGGATCCTGGGATGACATCAACTGCTCCTCTCAGAAAGGATTTATCTGCAAAAAACCCAAAGGTGAGGCCCCAGTGACCCAGGCCCCAGTGCCAGAGCAGAGCTGGCTGTGAGGAACTGTGAGAGTCCTCCACCACTTCTGGAAGTAATTCCTGAGAGTTTGGCAGATCCCAACTCTGTCAACATCTGTAACCAAGAATCATGGAATCAAGGAATGGTTTGGGTTGGATGGGGCCTTAAAGATCATCCAGTTCCATCTCCCCAGCTGTGAGCAGGGACACCTTCCACCAGCTCAGGCTGCTCCAGGTCCCATCCAACCTGGCTTTCAACACTGCCAGCCTTGGAGCCTCCAGAGCTTCTGTGGGCAACCTGTTCCAGTGCCTCACCATCCTCAAGGGGAAGAATTTCCTCCTGGTGTCCAGTCTCGATCCAGCCATTGCCCCTCACCCTGTCACTCCAAGCCTATCTCAAAAGTCCATCTCCAGCTCTCCTGGAGCCCCTTTCAGGTGCTGGAAGGCTGCTCTGAGGTCTGTCCAGAGTCTTCTCTTCTCCAGGCTGAACAGCCCCAACTCTCCCAGCTTGCCTTCATAGCAGAGGTGCTCCAGCATTCAGATCATGCTCATGAGCTCCTCTGGACCTGCTCTACCAGGCCCATGTCCTCCTTGTGTTGAGGGCTCCAGAGCTGGGCACAGGACTCCAAGGGGAGTCTCACTAGCTCACAGCAGTGACACAATTCCCTCCCTCAAGCTGCTGCCCACAGCTGGGGATCAGCCCAGCACAGGGCTGGTTTCTGTGCTGTGAGTGCACTTTGCCAGCTCACGTTGAGCTTATCCTCACCCAGGACTCCCAAGTGCTTCTCCTCAGCACTGCTCCCCATACATTCCCTGCCCAGCCTGGGTTTGTGCTTGGGATTGCCCTGACCCAGGTGCAGGACCTTGCCCTTGGCTTTGTTGAACCTCTGCAGCTCTGCAGCCTGTGCAGGAAGGCTGGAAGGACAGGAGGCCTGTCCTCTGGATGGATCCCTTCCCTCCAGAATGCCAACACACCACACAGCTTGGTGTCATCAGCAAAAGAGCTGCTGGTGCTCCATCCCACTGCCCATGTTGCTGACAGAGATGATAAACAGCCCTGGTCCCAGTAGTGTCCCAAACCCCAGCTGTCTCCCATCAGCTGCTGAGTTCCATGCTTGAATCGACACAGCCCATGGCAGGAAATCTGTTCACCCCTGTCCAGGCCTCCAGCACCCTCACACCAAAGAACTTTCTCCTTATCTTGAGGTGGAACCTCCTGGGTTCCAGCTTGTACCTGTTGGTCCTTGTCCTATCACTGGGCACCACCAATCAGAGCCTGGCCCCTTCATCCTGACCCCCAGCCCTCAGACATTGATAGATCCCTCTCAGCTTCCTCCTCTCCAGACTAAACAGCCCCAGGGCTCTCAGTCTCTCTTCACAGCAGAGCTGTTCCTGTCCCTTCCTCATCCTCACAGCTCTCTGTTGGACTCTCTCCAGCAGGTCTCTGCCTCTCTTGAACTGGGGAGCCCAGAACTGGACACACTCTTGACCCAGGATAGTTTTTCTGTCTTTATAAGGACTCTCAATATGTTTAATTCTGCTTCATTTCGGAGTGTCACACCCTGTGTGCACCTCTTCAACAGAGCCATCTAAAAGGTCATTTCTCTGGCTCTTCCTCTGGGGAGCAAACAGCCCTGACTCAGGGAGAACTTTCTAGGGCAAAAAATACTGAAGAATGTTAAATTTCATTGTTAAGGGCAGAATCCTGCTGGAGCTGCAGAGCTTCCTAAAATGTGCTGGAAGGTGTCCAGAACAGGGCCACGAGGAGGAGCAGAGGGCTGGAGCTGCTCTGCTCTGGAGACAGCCTGAGAGAGTTGGGGTTGTGCAGTCTGGAGAGGAGAAGTCTCCCAGAGACCTTCTGGTGGCCTTCCAGGATCTGCAGGGGCCCAAAAAAGCTGGGGAGGGACTTTGAGGGTGTCAGGAGGATAGGACTGGGGGGCAATGGAGCAAAAGTAGAAGTGGGGAGATTGAGATTGGCTGTGAGGAAGAAGTTGTTCCCCATGAGGGTGGTGAGAGCCTGGCACAGGTTGCCCAGGGAGGTGGTGGCAGCCTCCTGCCTGGAGGTGTTTGCAGCCAGGCTGGCTGTGGCTGTGAGCAACCTGCTGCGGTGTGAGGTGTCCCTGCCCATGGCAGGGGGTTGGGAACTGGCTGAGCCTTGAGGTCCCTTCCAACCCTGACAGTTCTGTGACTCTGTGCAATTGATGCCCAGAGTTGTAGCTCCTGCTCTCAGCCAGCTCAAACTAACATCTCAGGAAAAAGGTGGAAAGTGTTTTAAATGAGCCTGGGTAGCAGTAATTTAATGCTGCTAGATATAAAGGCAAGGTAAGGTTTCAGGTGAGTGAATATCATCTGCTGGGGATGTTAAGGAGGAAGGTGGAGCCTCAGCAATGCATGTTTTGACCTGCCTGATGCTGTCCTCTGTAAGAGCCCTGGCTGCTGTTGTTGCAGCCCTGGTGCTCCCCGGGGGGGGGTCCTGTGCAGTTGGAGCTGAGCACTCACAGCTCTCACAGTTGCCAACTCTAATGAAGTGCCTTTTCATTTCCCTCTGACATCCACTGCAGCTGAGCCAGCTGGGAGCCCTCTGCAGCACCAAGGTAAGAGCTTCCATAGGAAAATCAGTCAAAAGAGACAAAGAACCCAGAGCAGCTTTCCCAAACCACCCCCTTTTAGAGAGCAAGTCCTGCTGGCACTGCCTGGCGTGGATGCATGGCTGGAAATCACTCAGGGGGAGCCCCTGGGGCCTTCTGCATGCACACAACCACTCAGTGTTGGGCAGCCCAACCCGAGAGAGATGTGGAGGTGCTGGAGCCAGGGCAGAGGAGGGCAAGGAAGCTGGGAGGGCCTGGAGAAGAAATCTTGTGAGGAGTGGCTGAAGGAGCTGGGGAGTGTTAGTGTGAAAGAGAGGAGGCTGAGGGGAGACCTCCTGGCTGCCTACAGCTCCCTGACAGGAGCTTGTGGAGAGGTTGGTGCTGGTCTCTTCTCCCAGTTAATGAGTGACAGAACAAGAGGGAATGGCCTCAGGCTGCAGCAGGGCAGGGGTAGACTGGAGAGTAGGAAACATTTGTTCCCAGCCAGAGTGGTCAGAGACTGGCACAGGCTGCCCAGGGAGGTGGTGGAGCCCCCAGCCTGGCTGTGTTTGAAGGTGGTTTGGATGTGGTGCTTGGATATGGTTAGGGGTAAAGCTTGCAGAGCAGGGTCAGTGGTTGGACTTTGGTTGACTGGACAGCTGCAGGGCTAGCCCTGAGCTGAGCAGCTCAGCAGTGGCCCAGCTGGTGTCAGGAGGCACTGACAGCTTTCACTGGGCTGTAGGTGCAAAATTCTTCCACAGATACCACTGCACATCAAGTGGCACAAGTACTGTGAAACTGATTCCCAACCACAAGCATCCTAGGTCAGAGAATCAGAATAGCTCTGCCTGGAATAGCCCTCCAGGCTCAGCCAGTCCAACCCCCCCAGCACTGCAGGCTCAGCACCAACCATGGCCCTAAGCACCAGCTCCACACACTGCTTCAACACCTCCAGTGATGGGCACTCCAGCACTGCCCTGGCCACAACATTCCAATGCCTGAGAACCCTTCCAGCCAAGAAAGATTTCCTAGCAGCCAGCCTGAGCCTCCCCTGGGGCAGCTTGGAACCATTGCCTCTGCTCCTGGGGCTTGGCCCCAAGGAGCAGAGGCTGTCCCCTCCTCACTCCAACCTCCCTGCAGGGAGCTGCAGAGAGCAAGGAGGTCTCCCTCAGCCTCCTCTGCTCCAGCCTCAACACCCCCAGCTCCCTCAGCCCCTCCTCTAGCCCAGGGGCTCCAGGCCCTGCTCCAGCCTGGCTGCCCTGCTCTGCACAGGCTCCAGCCCCTCAATGTCCTTCCTGCAGGGAGGGCCCAGAGCTCACACAGCACTGGAGTTGTGTGCACTCCTTAGCATAGTTTTCCATTACATTCTCACAAGCACCCTCTGCACACTCTGTGTTTTCAGCTGTAATCCAGATCCACTAGGTTACAGAATTCCAGACTGGTGGTGGCTGGAAGGGACCTGTAGGGATCACTGAGTCCAGCCCCACTGCTAACCCAAGATCAGCCAGGGCAGGGCACACAGAACACATCCAGGTGGGGTTGGAAAGGCTCCAGAGCAGGAAACTCCACAACCTCTCTGGGCAGCCTGCTCCAGGCCTCCAGCACCCCCAGAGAAGTTTCCCCTCATGTTGAAGTGAATCCATATTAGCTTTAGCCACAGAGATGTGTACTCAGCAGCAGGCACTCAGGGCTCAGATTTACACTGAGGCAGGAGAGAAGAGCTCCTCCCTGCTGCTCATGTTGTATGAGGGATTGAAAGCTGCTCAGGTTTCTCACAGCTCTCTGCATTCCTTTCAGGGAAGGAGCAGCACGAAGGGACTCCCCCAGCTGTTCACCTCTCTGTCTGGCCACTCATGGCCTTGGCTGTTGTCACCCTGCTGGGGGCCGCCCTCGCAGGCTACTTCTACCAGAGAAAAAGACAGCACCAACCATCAGCACATCCTGGCCATGAAACACCTCTCTGATGCTGTGCTGGGGATGGGTCCTGTGACCTGTGCCTACTGGGAGGAGGAGGGGTGCTGACATTAAAGGCTGTATCTGTTGAAGTTCCCCAGTGTGGCTGTCTGCAACCCTAGCTTCAATCCCTCTCCTCTTGTGGCACTGCCAGCCCCCTGGGGGGCAGCCACATTGCTCACACTGCATGGCTGGGAGCAGGCAGGAGCCCCTGCAGTGCCTCAGCAAGGCTATGGCTGCGAGTCGTAGGATCGTGGAAGCACAGAACATAGAGTCACAGCATCAGGGAATCACAGCATCATGGAGTCAGCAATTCACAGAATCAATGAATCACTGAATGCTCTGGGTTGGAAGGGACCTCCAAAGCTCACCCAGTCCAACCCCTCTGCACTCAGCAGGGACATCCCCAATTAGATCAGGCTGCCCACAGCCCTGTCCAGCCTCACCTGGAATATCTCCAGGCATGGAGCCTCAGCCACCTCCCTGGGCAGCCTGCTGCCAGTGTTCCAGCAGCCTCCTGGTGCAGAACTTGTTCCTCACATCCAATCTCAATCTGCTCTGCTCTAGTCTGAGGAGAACAAAGGTGCTGAGAAGCGCTGTAGAGGTGCCCAGCGGGCAGGGATGTGCAGTGAAGCGTGGCTGCTGGGCAGCACCGTGCTCCTGCCACTTTGTGGGCACTGCAAGGAACTTGAAAGAATGAAATCTGCCCAGCTCTCTTGCAGCCTTGCACTCTTCTTGCTCCACAGACTTTGCTTATTCAGCCCAGCACTTTCATTGCTCCTGAGGGCTGTGCCCTGTCACACTGACCAGATGATTCTCACACAGGGCCTGCAGAGAGCCTGGGGTCAGCAAAGCTTCCACTCCCTTGTCAGCTATGGGAAACACAGGCAACATCAGCAGGGCAAGTTAGCTCAGGTGTTGGGTTTGGTCTCCTTTCGTGTGATGATTGAATGGCTCAGTGTCCAGAGGGAGAGGGGAGACCAGTGGTGTCTCTCAAGGCTCTGCACTGGCACCAGAGCTGCTCAATGTTTCATCAATGCAGTGAGACTGAGGCAGCACGTCTGCAGATGATGCCAGGCTGAGTGGTGTGGCTGCTAGGACTAATGCCTGGGATGGGAGCCAGCCAGAGGGACCTGGACAGGCTGAGAGGTGGCTGAGGAGACTCTCAGGAGCTTCAAAAGGCCAAGTGCAAAGACCTGCACCTGGGCTGGGGCAACCCTGGATGTCATTCCAGACTGAGGGCTGATGAGATTGGGAGCAGCCCTGCAGAGAAGGCCTTGGGGGTGCTGGTGGGGGAGAAGCTGGACAGGAGCCAGCAATGGGCACTGGCAGCACAGAAGACCAAGGGCAGCCTGGGCTGCATCCAAAGCAGTGTGGCCAGAGCTGGAGAGAGAGGATCCTGCCCTCTGCTCTGGGGAGACCTCACCTGCAGAGCTGTGTCCAGCTTCAGGACCCTCAACACAAGAGAGACCTGGACCTGATGGAGAGAGTCCAGAGGAGGCCACCAAGATGATCAGAGGGCTGGAGAACCTCTGCTGTGGGGAAAGGCTGAGAGGGTTGGGGCTGTTCAGCCTGGAGAGGAGAAGGCTCTGGTGAGACCTTAGAGCTGCATTTCAGTATCTGCAGGGGACCTAGAGGCTGGGGAGGGACTGTTCAGAAGGGCTGTGGGGATAGGACAAGAGGCAGTGGTTTGAAACTGGAGCAGGGCAGATTCAGGTTGGACACCAGGAGGAAGTTCTGCACAGTGAGGCTGGGGAGACACTGGCACAGGCTGCCCAGGGAGGTGGTTGAGGCTCCTGTCCCTGGAGACATTGAAGATCAGCCTCAAGGTGTCCCTGGGCAGCCTGCTCTAGCTGGAGCTGTCCCTGCTGCCTGCAGGGGGTGGGCAAGATGCTCTTGGAGGGTCCCTTCCCACCCAATGCACTCTGAATCGTTACCTGTAGAGTGCTCACCAACAGCAGTGAAGTTTTTCTCACCCTTGCATTCTCCCTCCTTGTGGCTAACACTTTGCAATAAATGAAGTTCAATGGCATGACTCAGCTTTGGACACCCCTGTGGATCACGTGAGTGGAAGGGGGAAGGGAAGGGCTCCACAAGTGAAAATCCTCAATAAGGTGATGAGGAGAGGCTTAAAGAATCACTGTGTGATGTCTCTGCTTGCCCACAGGCTGGCACCTCCATGTGTGAGGCATTTCTGCTCTTTAGCTCTCCCAGCAGAGGCCTTTCTGCATTGTGCCACCACTTTGTGCCCCTACAGAGCACAGGCTGCCTCTGCCTCTGCCTTCCAGCTCAGACTTTGGATTGTTGACCACAGCCCTTCTTTTAAAGGAGCTGCTTTTAAAGGTCACCTTGTATCCTGTGTCCACCCACTGCACTGGACTCTCTGGGCCTCCTGGAGGTCTGTTTCTTAAAGGCTCCCATTTCAAACCAGGACAAGAACAGGTTCTTTCCCTCTACCACAATGAGGTGGGTGGAAATTTCCCCCCAACATGACCTCTGCCAGCCCAGCTCAGCTGGAAGCAGATGCAGGCTGTATTTACAGGCAGAAGGACACTCCACAGTGGAGTGCAAGGAACCTGTACAGCACAGCCAGCAGTTACAGTATGTACAGGGGTTTACAATCAATAAACAGCACAAGAACCCCCTGGTCAAACACCAGAGGAAGCTACCAGCTTCTCCTTTCCTGCCTACCCAGACCCCCTGGACAAAAGGGGTAAGAGAAAGGAGCAGAGAAATTTGCTGTTAGAGTTAACCACAACAATGCAGCCAAGGTCAAGCAGAAGCAGGTGAAGTATCTCTCCAGAGGGAAGAAGAGAGAATCACAGAATCACCAAGGTTGGAAGAGACCTCAAAGCTCATCAAGTCCAACCTGTCACCACTGACCTCATGACTAGACCATGGCACCAAGTGCCACATCCAATCCCCTATTGAACACCTCCAGGATGGGGACTCCACCACCTCCCTGGGCAGCACATCCCAGTGGCTAACAACTCTCTCAGTGAAGAACTTTCTCCTCCCCTACAGCCTAAACTTCCCCTGGCACAGCTTGAGACTGTGTCCTCTTGTTCTGGTGCTGATTGCCTGGGAGAAGAGACCAACCCCCTCCTGGCTCCAACCTCTTCAGGGAGTTGGAGAGAGCAATGAGGTCTCCCCTGAGCCTCCTCTTCTCCAGCTAGCAACCCGCTCCCTCAGCCTCTCTCCCACGGGCTGTGCTCAAGGCCTCTCCCCAGCTTTGTTGCCCTTCTCTGGACACCTTTCAAGCTCCAATTTCCTTCCTAAGTGAGGAGCCCAGAACTGGACACAGGACTCCAGGTGTGGCCTAACCAGTGCTGAGCACAGGGCACAATGACCTCCCTGCTCCTGCTGGCCACACTCTTCCTGATGCAGGCCAGGATGCCATTGGCCTTCTTGGCCCCCTGGGCACACTGCTGCCTCACATTCAACTGGCTGTCAATCAGCACCCCCAGGTCCCTTTCTGCTTGGCAGCTCTCAGCCACTCTGACCCCAACCTGTAGCTCTGCAAGAAGGCCTGGTGTTGATATTTTGAGGGGCAGAAGGGCTCCCTAGAGGGATCTTGCCAGGCTAGGCAGATGGGCAGAGTCCAACAGGATGGCATTCAACAAGTCCAACTGCTGGGTGCTGCATAGGGGTCAACAACCCCAGGCAGTGCTACAGGCTGGGGTCAGAGTGGCTGATAGCTGCCAAACAGAGAGGGACCTGGGGTATGGTTAAAGTAGCCTGAACATGAGCCAGCAGTTGCCCAGGGCGCCAAGAAGGCCAAGGCTCCTGGCCTGCATCAGGAAGAGTGTGGCCAGCAGGAGCAGGGAGGTCTTCTGCCCTGTACTCTGCACTGCTTAGGCACACCTTGAGTCCTGTGTCCAGTTCTGGCCCCTCATTTAGGAGGAGGTTGAGCTGCTGGAAGGTGTCCAGAGAAGGGCAACAAAACTGGGGAGAGGTCCTTGAGCACAGCCCTGTGAGGAGAGGCTGAGGGAGCTGGGGTTGCTTAGCCTGGAGAAGAGGAGGCTCAGGGGAGACCTTCTTGCTCTCTGCAACTCCCTGAAGGGAGGTTGTAGCCAGGTGGGGGTTGGCTCTCCCAGGCGCCAGCACCAGAACAAGAGGGACACAGTCTCAAGCTGTGCCAGGGGAGGTTTAGGCTGGAGGTGGGAAGAGTTCTCACCAGCAGAGAGATTGGCCATTGGGAATGTGCTGCCCAGGGAGGTGGTGGAGTCACCATCCCTGGAGGTGTTTAGGAAGAGCCTGGATGAGGCCCTTGGTGCCATGGGTTAGTTGATTAGCTGGTGCTGGGTGATAGGTTGGACTTGGTGATCTCTGAGGTCTTTTCCCACCTGGTTAATTCTATTCTATTCTATTCTATTCTATTCTATTCTATTCTATTCTATTCTATTCTATTCTATTCTATTCTATTCTATTCCATTCCATTCCATTCCATTCCATTCCATTCCATTCTAATAAGCCTCTCTCTGTAGACCATTTGAGTGATTTGTCATCCTTTTTTGTGAAAAAGTTGCAGCCAGCAGGGCTGGGAAGGTTCTCCTCTCCCTCTGCTCTCCTCTGCCCTGCTGAGCCCACAGCTGCAATCCTGTGTCCAGTTTGGGGCTCTCCAGTTCAAGAGTGACAGAGACCTGCTGGAGAGCTGCAAGGGTGATGAAGGGATCTGGAACATCTCCCCTGTGAAGAGAGACTGAGAGCCCTGGAGCTGTTTAGTCTGGAGAAGAGAAGGCTGAGAGGGATCTGATCAATGTCTGAATGGAAACTTGTTTGTTGTGAGGGTGCTGGAGCCTGGAGCAGGCTGCCCAGAGAGGCTGTGGAGTCTCCTGCTCTGGAGCCTTTCCAACCCCATCTGGATGTGTTCCTGTGTGGCCCTGCCCTGGGTGCTGCTGCTCGGGCAGGGGTTGGGCTGGATGGTCTCTGGAGGTCCCTTCCAACCTCTACCATTCTGTGGATCTGGGATTCTGTGCTGCATTTCACTTTGTGTCCCTTTGCTGGGGGCTGGAGCAGAGCCTGAGAGTTTCACTGGTGATCTTTCACTGCTTGTCCTGCACTCTCCAGTTGCTTGTAAGGAAGTCTGTGCTGTGGAGCACCCCAACAAGTGACCTGAAAATGGCACTAGCAAAGCCCCAGCACACGGCAGGTATCTCCCCCTCCACCTCCCAGGCTGGAGCCCTGAGTTTCAGAGCAGAGCTGTCTGCCCTGTGCTCTGCAGCTGTCTCACACTGCCATGTGACAGCAGAGTTCCTCATTGAGAGTGCAGAGCCTCATCCAGCAGCCCTCTGACACAGAGGGGAATCTGTTGCCATCCCCACTCAGGAGGATTGTACAGCCTGCCAGCTTTTGGGAGAGGAATGAAGAGCAAGTCACCTCTGCAATGAGTTTCTCCAGCTTGCTGGCTTTGCTCTCCCTTCTGCATGGCTCACTCCAGGCCCTGGGTAAGTACCCCTGGGGTTTGTGTTAAACTGAATGAAAATCCTTTGCCTTGGGCAGCTTCAGGGCTCTGATGACCAGACTGATTGGGTTGTCTTTTGTTAGCAGATTGGATACAGGATCTAAGGAGCCTGCTGGGGAGCATCCTGGCAGCTCTTGACTCGCAGAATAGAAGAGGGGAGGTGTAGGACCATCCAGGGACATGGGGGGAGGAAAGCAGGATCTTGAAACTGGAGCTTCTTCCAGTGGGAAGCTTTAACTCAGCTGGGCAATAAGAGGTGAAGAAGAAGGAAGCTCTTTCTATTCACCCTCCCCATGGCACCCACAGGGCAGTGATCAGTCAGAAGGGGTTTAGAGCCACGTTTTTCATAGCTTTCATAGTTTCAGTCAGGGTTGGAAGGGACCACAAGGATCAGCTAGTTCCAACCCCCCTGCCATGGGCAGGGACACCCCACACTAGATCAGGCTGGCCAGAGCCTCATCCAGCCTGGCCTTAAACACCTCCAGGGACAGGGCCTCAACCACCTCCCTGCACAACCCATTCCAGGGCCTCACCACTCTCCTGGGGAAGAACTTCCTCCTCACCCTCCAGCCTCAATCTCCCCACAAACAGCTGTGCAGGTTTCTCTCTCTGCTCCAGGGCATGAAGCACAAAAAGCAACAACTGGCTCCTTCGTGACACTTTGACCACATTAGAAGCCAGTTTGAGCCTGAAGAGGTGAAGCTGGGAAGGGCTTGGGGAATAAATCTTGTGAGGAGTGACTGAAGGAGCTGGGGATGGTTAGTGTGAAAGAGAGGAGGCTGAGGGGAGACCTCCTGGCTGTCTACAGCTCCCTGAGAGGAGGTTGTGGAGAGGTTGGTGCTGGTCTCTTCTCCCAGGTAATCAGTGACAGAACCAGAGGGAATGGCCTCAAGCTGCAGCAGGGCAGGGGTAGACTGGAGAGTAGGAATCATTTGTTCCCAGCCAGAGTGGTCAGAGACTGGCAGAGGCTGCCCAGGGAAGTGGTGGAGTCCCCAAGCCTGGCTGTGTTTCAAGGTGGTTTGGATGTGGGCTTGGGGCCATGGTTTAGGGGTGACCCTTGCAGAGCATGGTCAGTGGTTGGACTTGGTGCTCCTGAGGGTCTTTTCCTGCCTGAATGTTTCTGTGATTCTGTAACAGCCAATATGGGGAACCCCTTTCGTCCCTTCTGAAAATGGAGTTATTTAAAATAAAGGTTTTAGTGTCTAAAAAATGTCACTGCTGTTTCTTTTTAACTGCTGCCTACTCTGCTCCCAGCTGCTCTCCCTTTGCTCCTGGGGACAGCACCCTCCTCAGGCTGTGCATTTTGGGGGGGGGGGGGGGTGCCTCATAGCATGCTGCTTTTGCTTTCAGTCAGTGCAATAAAGAGCAGTGCCCTGTGCCTCTTCATGTCCTTCCAGCTGACACAGACAGGTTTTGGACCAAAGATGTTTCAACTGGCATCCTCTATCAGCTCAGCTCAGAAGCAGCTCTCCCGTGGCAGCAAGCGAGGGAAAGCTGCCGGCAGCAAGGTGCAGAACTGTTAAGCATCACTGAGATTCATGAGCAGGAATATATAGAAGGTAAAATGGCTGAGAAGAAGACCTTAAAACCAAGCTGCCCCAGAGCAGGGATGAAGCACAGAACGTCAGGGTTGGAAGGGACCTCCAGAGATCATCCAGTCCAAGCCCCTGCCAGAGCAGCAGCACCCAGGGCAGGGCACACAGAACACATCCAGGCAGGGCTGGAAAGCCTCCAGAGAAGGAGACTCCACAACCTCTCTGGGCAGCCTGCTCCAGGCCTCCAGCACCCTCACAACAAAGATGTTTCTCCTCATCTGAGGTGGAACCTCCTGGCTTGTACCTCTTGTTCCATGTCTTATCACTGGGTACCACCAAGCAGAGCCTGGCCCCTTCATCCTGACCCCCACCCCTCAGCTATTGATAGACATTGATCAGATCCCTCTCAGCCTTCTCTTCTCCAGACCAAACAGCCCCAGGGCTCTCAGCCTTTCTTCACAGCAGAGCTCTTCCAGCCCCTTCATCATCCTCATTGCTGCTCTGCCTTGCGTCAGTGAAGCAGACAATGCCATGGGTGGCTCAGCAGCCGCCAAAAGGGAGGTGGTGAGGTTTTAATCAAGGGTTGCTCCTAATCCCCTCAGCCAGGGACGTGGCTCCATCCAATATGTGTGTTCTGGGGGGCAGCCTGCCCCAGGGGAAGGGTCTTCTCAATTTCCCTTCATGCCAGTGCACCCATTCCTAAGCAGGGCCACAGTGTGGTCCACAAATTTCCCTTTTTCACAGTCTCACCAAGGTTGGAAGAGACCTCAAAGCTCATCGAGTCCAACCTGTCACCACAGACCTCATGACTAGACCATGGCACCAAGTGCCACATCCAGTCCCCTCTTGAACACCTCCAGGGATGGGGACTCCACCACCTCCCTGGTCAGCACATCCCAATGGCAAATGACTCTCTCAGTGAAGAACGTTCTCCTCACCTCCAGCCTAACCTTCCCTGTGCAGCTGAGACTGTGTCCTCTTGTTCTGGTGCTGGTTGCCTGGGAGAAGAGGCCAACCCCCACCTGGCTACAACCTCCCTTCAGGTAGTTGTAGAGAGCAATGAGGTCTCCCCTGAGCCTCCTCTTCTGCAGCTAGCAACCCCAGCTCCCTCAGCCTCTCCTCACAGGGCTGTGCTCAAGGCCTCTCCCCAGCCTTGTTGCCCTTCTCTGGACACCTTCAGTCTCTCAATGTCCTTCTAACTGAGGAGCCCAAGCTGGACACAGGACTCAAGTGTGGCCTAACCAATGCAGAGTCCAGGGGCACAATGACCTCCCTGCTCCTGCTGGCCACACCATTCCTAATGCAGGCCAGGATGCCATTGGCTTCTTGTCCCCCTGGGCACACTGCTGGCTCATGTCAGGCCAGCTGTCAATCAGCACCCCAGGTCCCTCTCTGTTTGGCAGCTCTCAGCCACTCTGACCCCAGCCTGTAGCTCTGCCTGGGGTTGCTGTGGCCAAAGTGCAGCCCCTGGCACTTGGACTTGTTGAATGCCATCCTGTTGGCCTCGCCCTTGCTCCAGCAGCCTGGCAAGTCCCTCTGCAGAGCCCTTCTCCCGTGACTGACCACATCATCTGCTCCCAGCTTGGTGTCAGCTGCAGATGTGCTGATGACTGTCTCAATGCCCTGTGTGAGGCCAGGTTTATTGTCTGGAGGAGAGCAAGTGATGATGGCGAGAGTGGTCCTGACGTGGCTGCATCTGCACACCTAAACTCTGAGTGCCTGCAGGGCATCTGCTGCTCTCACTTTGGTTCTCCATGGGGTGGAGGAGGCTTGATTGTATTTTATGTTTTAGATGAGTTTGCCAAGACTGAGACCAGGGAGACAAACCAGACTTGTTTATTTATTGATCTCTTTCCTTTTGCATCTAGAGCTGATTAAAAAACTTCAGTTCTACCCTCTGGATTGGATTGAACTCTTTGAATTTCAACAGTGGATGGCAATGGGCTGGGGGCAGCCCCTTCAGATACTTGAATTGGGTTCCAGGTAAGAACTGCTTCCCTTTTGTAATCTCTGAATGGATTCTGAGAAGACACCAACTCCCAAAAGGTGCTCTGGCTGCCTTAGCTGCTGAAAAATCCATTCTGGTGTCACAGACTCACAGAGCACATCTGCCTGGAAGAGCTGCCCAGGGAGGTGGTGGGGCCCCCAGGCCTGGCTGTGTTTGAAGGTGGTTTGGATGTGGTGCTTGGGGCTATGGTTTAGGGGTAAAGCTTGCAGAGCAGGGTCAGTGGTTGGACTTTGGTTGACTGGACAGCTGCAGGGCTAGCCCTGAGCTGAGCAGCTCAGCAGTGGCCCAGCTGGTGTCAGGAGGCACTGACAGCTTTCACTGGGCTGTAGATGCCAAATTCTTCCACAGATACCACTGCACATCAAGTGGCACAAGTACTGTGAAACTGATTCCCAACCACAAGCATCCCAGGTCAGAGAATCAGAATAGCTCTGGCTGGAAGAGCCCTCCAGGCTCAGCCAGTCCAACCCCCACCCAGCACTGCAGGCTCAGCACCAACCATGGCCCTAAGCACCAGCTCCACACACTGCTTCAGCACCTCCAGGGATGGGCACTCCAGCACTGCCCTGGCCACAACATTCCAGTGCCTGAGAACCCTTCCAGGCAAGAAAGATTTCCTAGCAGCCAGCCTGAGCCTCCCCTGGGGCAGCTTCAAACCATTGCCTCTGCTGCTGGGGCTTGGCACCAAGGAGCAGAGGCTGTCCCCTCCTCACTGCAACCTCCCTGCAGGGAGCTGCAGAGAGCAAGGAGGTCTCCCTCAGCCTCCTCTTCTCCAGCCTCAACACCCCCAGCTCCCTCAGCCCCTCCTCTAGCCCAGGGGCTCCAGGCCCTGCTCCAGCCTGGCTGCCCTGCTCTGCACAGGCTCCAGCCCCTCAATGTCCTTCCTGCAGGGAGGGCCCAGAGCTCACACAGCACTGGAGTTGTGTCCAGACCTTAGCATAGTTTTCCATTACATTCTTACAGAATCCCAGGCCAGCAGCTGACCTGAGCTGGCAACAGTTGTGCCCCATACCAACAGCATCACACCCAGGGTAAAGGGGGAAGTTTGAAGAGGGGGAAGCCTTCTGCTTGGACTCCTTACTTTGCTCTCCAGGACTGCCTTCCTGCTGAGTGTGGCTGCTGTACCCCAGCTGGGCTGAGTGCACCTTTATGTGCCTTGTATTGACACAGGGACCACTCTGGCTGTTCCATTAAAAGCATTTTCATGGCAGCCTCCTGTCACCCATGCCCCTTCTCTGCTGGGAAGGGGTCACTGGGTGATAGAGCAATGGCAGAGTTTAGTCCCTAATAGAGACTAAATCTAGGCAGAGGTACACCTCTAAATCACAAAGTTCACCATGTGCAACAGCTATAGAGTCACAGAACTGCCAGGGCTGGAAGGGACCTCAAGGCTCAGCCAGTCCCAACCCCCTGCCATGGCCAGGGACACCTCACACTGCAGCAGGTTGCTCACAGCCACATCCAGCCTGGCTGCAAACACCTCCAGGCAGGAGGCTGCCACCACCTCCCTGGGCAGCCTGTGCCAGGCTCTCACCACCCTCATGGGCAACAACTTCTTCCTCACAGCCAATCTCAATCTCCCCACTTCTAGTTTTGCTCCATCCCCCCCAGTCTGCTCCTCCTCATGGCTCTTCTCTGGACACCTTCCAGCCCCTCCAGAGCCTTCCTGGCACAGAGGCTCCAGAGCTGGACACAGAGCTCCAACTGTGGTCTCAGCAGAGTGGAGCAGAGGGGCAGAATCCCCTCCCTGGCCCTGCTGGCCACACTTCTCTTGCTGCAGCCCAGGCTCTGCTTGGCTCTCTGGGCTGCAAGGTCTCAGTGCTGGCTGCTGTTGAGCTTCTCCACCCTCAGCACCCCCAAGGCCTTTTCTCCAGGGCTGCTCTCCAGCCAGTCCCTGCCCAGCCTGTATTGGTGCCTGGGATTGCCCTGAGCCAGCTGCAGGACCTTGCCCTTGGTCATGTTGAAGCTCCTGAGGTTGTCCTGGGCCCAGCTCTGCAGCCTGTCCAGGTGCCTCTGGATGGATCCTTCCCTCCAGCTGTCAGCAGCACCACACAGCTTGGTGTCATCAGCAACCCTGCTGAGGCTGCACTCAGTGCCTCTGTCCATGGCACCAGCAAGCCTGTTCCCAGGACTGATCCCTGCAGGCTGAGAGCCCTGGGGCTGTTCAGTCTGGAGAGGAGAAGGCTGAGAGGGATCTGATCAATGTCTATCAGTAGTTCAGGGCTGGGGGTCAGGAAGGAAGGGACAGGGACAGCCTCTGCTCACTGTGCCCTGGGATAGGCCAAGGGGCAATGGATGGAAACTGCAGCACAGGAGGTTCCAGGCTCAACATGAGGAGGAACTTCTTGACTGTGAGAGTCCCAGAGGCCTGGAGCAGGCTGCCCAGAGAGGTTGTGGAGTCTCCTGCTCTGGAGCCTGTGCAGCCCTGTCTGGATGTGTTCCTGTGTGCCCTGTGCTGGATTCTCTGCTCCTGCTCTGGCAGGGCTTGGACTGGAGGCTCTCCAGAGATCCCTTCCAAGCCCTGACATCCTGTGACTCTGTGATTCATGACTACAGCAGAGGGGTCTAACTTCAGCTGCTCTGTTTGTGAGCAGCAGGATATCAGGAAAAGAACCAGAGATTTCCCACCAGTACCCTGGCACAGTCAGTGTGGGGGGTGTGTGTGTCATTATTTCTCTGCCAAAGCCCAGAGTACAAGCAGCATCCTCTAAGCTAGAGCAGCAGTGCTGCCTGAGAGGCCTTCTCCATACTAAGCACTGAAGAAATCCAAATGAGTTGATGTTTCTGTTCCTCATAGCTTGGCTTTGTCAATATTTTAATTCACATTTGCTGTGAGATTCTCTTTTCCCTCTTATCCAAAGGATGTCCTTTCCAGGCTCCTGGGAAGCTCTGTGGACTAATGAATCCCCAAAAGGATGGGAAATGGGAAAACCAAGCCTGCAACCAGAGGCTTGGCTACATCTGTGAAAAGAGAAGCTTCAGTCCCAAGCCTGATGTGCTACCCAAAGGTAGGCTGCCAGGGGAGAGGAGAGCTTTTCCCTTTGACCTCCAGAACACACTGCAGTCTGTGGAGGATCAAGGTCTGCAACATCATTTGCCAACCCAGAGGGCAGAAAGCTTTGCACAGCACAGCTCTGCTTGCAGGGCCAGAGCTGCAGATGCTGCTTTTGCTCCTCTCATTCTGCATTCACCATTCGTAGGAGAACTTTGCTCTTTGGTTCCATCACTCTGCCACCCACCCCTGCAGGACACAGAACCTGCTAGAATAGAAGAGAATAGAACAGAATAGAATAGGATAGAATAGGATAGGATAGAATAGAATAGGATAGAATGAATAGAATAGAATAGAATAGAATAGAATAGAATAGAATAGATAGAATAGAATATGATAGAATAGATAACTAAATAGGATATAATAGAATAGAATAGATATAATAGGATAGATAGGATACTAGAATAGGATAGAGTAAATAGGAAGAATGAATAGAATAGAATAGAATAGAATAGAATAGAATAGAATAGAATAGGATAGACTAGGATAGACTAGAATAGGATAGAGTAGAATAGAATAGAATAGAATAGAATAGAATAGAATAGAATAGGGTAGACTAGAATAGGATAGAGTAGAATATGATAGAGTAGGATAGGATAGGATAGGATAGGATAGGATAGGATAGGATAGGATAGGATAGGATAGGATAGAATAGAATAGAACAGAATTAACCAGGATGGAAAAGAACTTTGAGATCATGAAGTCCAACCTATCACCCAACACCATCTGATCAACTAACCCATGGCACCAAAGGCCTCATCCAGGCTCTTCCTAAACACCTCCAGGGATGGGGACTCCACCACCTCCCTGGGCAGCACATTCCCATGGCCAATCTCTCTTGCTGGGAAGAACTTCTTCCTCACCTCCAGCCTAAACCTCCCCTGGCACAGCTTGTGGCTGTGTCCTCTTGTTCTGGTGCTGGCTGCCTGGCAGAAGAGACCAACCCCCACCTGGCTACAACCTCCCTCCAGGGAGTTGGAGAGAGCAAGGAGGTCTCCCCTGAGCCTCCTCTTCTCCAGGCTCTGTCATGGGAACCTGTGCCAGCAATCACAGTTGTATGAAGGCAGCAGAAATTTTATTCCATCTCATTTCCTTCTTCTCTTCCAAATGAGCAATTGCAAATCCTTTAGCAGTAATGCAAAGCCCCCTCATCCTCTGATGACACTTGGGTCCCTGCAAGCAGAGCAGGAGGAGCAGCTGGACTGACACAGCCTACATTTCATGCAGGGGCCACCTCCACCTCAGGCTTCGGTGACTCGAGGTGGTTGTGAACCTCCTACACACAGGAGGGATCTGATGGAGGCTTTGCTGGAGGCTGCCACCTGGACATGGCAGAAAAGCTTCTCTTAAAGGAGTAGACACCAAAGAAAGTCTTTATTGCTCCATGAGCCTGAGAAAGAAATGCAGGACTCTGTTTAAAGTATGTTTATAACAAGCTTTTAAAGATGGTGCTGTGTCCAGTTCTGGAGCCTCTGTGCCAGGCAGGATCTGGAGGGGCTGGAAGGTGTCCACAGAAGGGCCGCGAGGAGGAGCAGAGGGCTGGAGCTGCTCTGCTCTGGAGACAGACTGAGAGAGTTGGGGTTGTGCAGTCTGGAGAGGAGAAGGCTCCCAGGAGACCTAATTGTGGCCTTCCAGGATCTGCAGGGGGCTCCAAGAAAGCTGGGGAGGGACTTTTGAAGGTGTCAGGGAGTGACAGGACTGGGGGGGATGGAGCAGAACTAGAAGTGGGGAGATGGAGATTGGCTGTGAGGAAGAAGTTGTTGCCCATGAGGGTGGTGAGAGCCTGGCACAGGCTGCCCAGGGAGGTGGTGGCAGCCTCCTGCCTGGAGGTGTTTGCAGCCAGGCTGGAGGTGGCTGTGAGCAACCTGCTGTGGTGTGAGGTGTCCCTGGCCATGGCAGGGGGCTGGAACTGGCTGAGCCTTGAGGTCCCTTCCAGCCCTGACAGTTCTGTGAGTCTCTATTTAGGAACCTAAGTAATTTAAACAAAGACCTCCACCTACTCTGGGCTGATTTGCACTGCTTGCTGACCTGCAGCCTCCAAAGACTTGCTTCACACATTGCACATGGGAAAGAGATTTATCAGCTCAAAGGCACTGAGCAGGAGGTAGAGCCTGATATCAGCAGAGCAGGAGCATCTAGAGCAGGTCACACAGGAACACATCCAGGCAGGTCTTGAATATCTCCAGAGAGGGAGACTCCACACCCCCCTGGGCAGCCTGCTCCAGGGCTCTAGAACCCTCACAGGGAAAAAATTCTTCCACTTCCTCTGCCTCAGCTCCCACCACTGCCCCTTGTGCTGGCATTGGGCAGCACCCAGCAGAGCCTGGCTCCAGCCTCTGGGCACTCCCCCTGCACAGCTTGAGCAACAGCAAGGAGCTCACCCTCAGGCTCCTCCTCTCCAAGCCTAAGAGCCCTCAGCTCCCTCAGGCTCTCCTCAGTCTTTCCCCAGTCTCTCCTCAGTTTCCTCTTGCAAAATTGCTCCAAACAACCCAATGTGTGCTTTGATTTTCAGAGGAGTTGAAATCCATTACGTGCCCAGGTGGCTGGTGGCCATATGCAGGGCACTGCTACAGCATTCAACGGGAGCCCAAAGCACGGAAGGATGCTCTGGCTTCATGCAAGAAGCAAGGTGGAGACCTGGCAAGTGTCCACAACGTTGCTGAGTTCAGCTTCCTGGTGTCACAGCTTGGTTACAGTGAGTACACAGGCAGGGGTCTGCACCATCTGCAAGGTGAAAGCTTTGCTTTCCTGAGTAACACAGGAGCCCAGAGTACCAGGCTGGAAGGGACCCCAAGGCTCACTGCTCCAACCTGTCCAGGTGATGCTGCAGTTGCAGTGAGCTGGCCCAGCACCCTGGCAAGCTGAGTCTTACACTGTCCAGTGCAGGGGACTGCACTGCTGCCCTGGGGAGATGATTCCAGTCTCTGACTGTGCTCATGGGGAACCATTTCCTCCTGCAGTCCAAAGGGAATCTCCCCAGCAGAACCTTGTCCCCATCAGCCCTTGTCTTCTCCATGGCAATCCTTGTAAAAGCAGACCAGCTCTGGAGCCCTCAACACAGGAAGGACCTGGACCTGATGGAGGGGTCCAGAGGAGAGACATAAAAATGCTCAGGGGGTGGAGCAGCTCTGCTGTGAGGACAGGCTGAGGGAGCTGGGGGTGTGCAGCCTGGAGAAGAGAAGGCTCCAGGGAGACCTAAGAGCAGCCTGCCAGGACCTGAAGGGGCTACAAGAAGGCTGCAGAGAGACTGTTGGCAAAGGCCTGCAGGGACAGGACCAGGGGCAATGGCTTCAAACTAGAGCAGAGCAGATTGAGATTGGATGTGAGGAACAAGTTCTGCACCAGGAGGCTGCTGGAACACTGGCACAGGTTGCCCAGGGAGGTGGCTGAGGCTCCATGCCTGGAGATATTCCAGGTGAGGCTGGAGAGGGCTGTGGGCAACCTGATCTAGCTGGGGATGTCCCTGCTGAGTGCAGGGGGTTGGCCTGGATGAGCTTTGGAGCATTCAATGATTCTAGGCTTCTAGAAGTCTCCACTCTCCTGGCAGCCACCCTTTATGTCCTGGTCCATGGCAATGAGGTCTCCCCTCAGCCTTCTCTGCTGAAGGCTGAACCAAACCCAGTTCTTTCAGCCTTTCCTCCCAGGGCAGGGCTGCCAGCCCCCTGATCATTCTCCTGGCCTTTTCTGGATGCTTCCCATCCTGTTCACATCTCTCTTGCACAGCAGGGCCCAAAAGTGCAGGCAGTGCTGCAGGTGTGGTCTGAGCTGCACTGAGTGGGACAATGACTTCTCTCTCTGCTGGTGATACACCCTGTTGGCTTTCTTTGCCCCTGCAGCTCACTTGTGCTGAGCTTGTTGTCCACCAAGACCCCCAGGTGCCTCTCCCCAGGGCTGCTCTCCAGCCAGGTGGATCCCAGTCTGAGCTGCATTCCTGGGCTATGCTTTCCCAGGTGCAGGACCCTGCACTTGACCCCACTGCATGTTGTAAGGTTCTTGCCAGCCCACTCCTGCAGCCTGTCCAGGGGTCCTGGAGCCTGGCTCTCCCTCTGGAGTGTCAACCTCCCTGCTCACCTCACTGTCATCTGCAATATACATCAAGGTGCCCTTGAACCCAGCACTCATGAAGATGATAAACATCATTGGGCCCGATGCTGATCCCTAGGGGCCCCCACTTGTTGCTATGAGAGGACAACAGCATTCTTGTTAAAGCCTGGAGTCCACCTCTCAACATTATCACAGAATCACAGAATGGTGGGGGTTGGAAGGGAGCACTGGAGATGATTTAGTCCAACCCCCTGCTAAAGCAGTTTCACCTAGAGCAGGTTGCACAGGGTCATATCCAGGTGGGTTTGAAAGTCCCCAGGGAAGGAGACTCCACAGCCTCTCTGGGCAGCCTGGCACAGAGCTCTGGCACCCCCACAGCCACAAAGACATTCCTCATGATTGAGTGAAACCTGCTGTGTTCCAGTTTGTGTTCACTGCCCCCTTGTCCTGTCACTGGGCACGACATCCTCTTGCCCCCCACCCTTTAGCTATTGATCAGAATTGAGAAGATCCCTCTGGGTTAAACACCCTCTCCCCTCCCTCCCATCCCAGGTGTCTCAGCCTGTCCTTGTCAGAGAGATGCTCCAGTCCCCTCAGCATCTGTGTAGTCTCCAGTGGACTCTCTCCAGCAGTTCCCTGTCTCTCTTGAACTGGGGAGCCCAGAGCTGGACACAATGCTTCAGGTGTGGCCTCAGCAGGGCAAAGCACTGGGCTGTGAGAACCACACTCTTGTTAGTCACCCCAGGACACCATTGGCCTTCTTGACCATGAGGGCCCATTGCTGGCCCATGGGCAACTTGCTGCCCACCAGCTCTCCCAGGTCACTCTCCTCAGAGCTGCTTTCCAGCAGGTCAGCCCTCACCTGTACTGCTGCAGAGGGTTGTTCCTCCCCTGGTGCAGGACCCTGTGCTTCCCTTGCTGACCTTCCCGTTCTGGGTGTGAAAGTGCTCCTAGCACAGCAGATCACAAGCACACCTCTCTCTTGTCACACTTCAGAGCCCACAGAAGAGCTATGGCTGGGTCTGAACGACCTGAAGGTTCCCTTCTCTCTGGAGTGGAGCGACGGGACGCCGGTGACGTTCACCTCGTGGCAGCGGGGGCAGCCCAGATACACCAAGGGTCTGGAGCGCTGCGTGGCTATGACGGGGCAGGTAAAGCCCTCTGGGCTTTGTGCTGCACTGCCAGCAAGAGCTCTGCCAGTCTGAAACCTCGTGCCATGGGGCTCAGGCTAGAAGAAGGTGGCTGTCTGAGGCTTGGTGCCCCTCAATTTAAGAAGGACATTGAGACACTTGAACGTGTCTGGAGAACAAGGCTGGGGAGGGGTCTGGGGCACAGCCCTGTGAGGAGAGGCTGAGGGAGCTGGGGTTGCTTAGCCTGGAGAAGAGGAGGCTCAGGGGAGACCTTCTTGCTCTCTGCAACTCCCTGAAGGGAGGTTGTAGCCAGGTGGGGGTTGGTCTCTTCTGCCAGGCACCCAGCACCAGAACAAGAGGACACAGTCTCAAGCTGTGCCAGGGGAGGTTCAGGCTGGAGGTGAGGAAAAAGTTCTTCCCAGAAAGAGGAAAGGGAAGGCAGTAGTTAAGAACCTTGTAGAGTAGGGTCAGTGGCTGGACTGGGTGACCCCAGGGGTCTCTTCAACCTAAATGTTTCTGTGATTCTGTGATTTCTGTCTGCTTGACTCCAGCTGAACTACCTTGCAAGAGCTGGTTGCTTGGCACATTGGCATCCCTGTGTGTGCACACAGGACCTGAAAGGGGCCTGCTAGACAGCAGGGAAGGGACTTTTGACAAGGGCTTGTAGTGATAGGATGAGGGACAATGGAATGAAACTTGAGGAGGGCGGACTGAGACTGGAGATTAGGAAGAGGCCCTGAGCAACCTGGGCTGGTGGGAGGTGTCCCTGCCCTGGGCAGGGGTTTGGAACTGGATGATCTTGAAGGTCTTTTCTGACCCAAACCATTCTAAGAATCTCTGAATTCCAACAGAAACACATTGAAAATGCTGTGATGAGGGAAATGCTGTTAGTGATAGAACTGCTGTGTCATGGGATGGTATTGATGTCTGGCAGTGTTTGGCATCAGTAAAATTGGTCTTGAATCAGACTTTAGGAGAAGAAAAAGCAAACACTTTTATATGTGTCTATATTTATAGAGATAGGGATAGGGATAGAGATAGATAAATAGGGACAGGGATAGATAAATAGATAGGGATAGGGATAGGGATAAATAAACAGGAATGGAGATAAGGACAGAGATGGGGATACATAAATAGGGATATAGGGATAATGATAGAGAGGGATAGGGATATGGATAGATAAATAGAGAGGGATAGAGATAGGGATTGAGATAGGGATAGATAGGGATAGGGATAGGGATAAGGATACATACATAGATAGGGATAGAGATAGGGATGCATAAATAGAGAGGGATAGAGATAGGGATAGATATAGGGATAGATAGGGATTAGACAGGGATAGAGATAGGGATACATGAATAAATAGGGATAAGGATACATAAATAGATAGGGATAGATAGTATCATAGTATCATGGTATCAGTCAGGGTTGGAAGGGACCACAAGGATCAGCTAGTTCCAACCCCCCTGCCATGGGCAGGGACACCCCACACTAGATCAGGCTGGCCAGAGCCTCATCCAGCCTGGGCTTAAACACCTCCAGGGACAGGGCCTCAACCACCTCCCTGCACAACCCATTCCAGGGGTTCACCACTCTCATGGGGAAGAACTTCCTCCTCACCTCCAGCCTCAATCTCCCCACCTCCAGCTTCATTCCATTCCCCCTAGTCCTGTCACTACCTGAGATCCTGAGCAGTCCCTCCCCAGCCTTCTTGTAGCCCCCTTCAGATCCTGGAAGGCCACAATGAGGTCCCCTCGGAGCCTTCTCTTCTCCAGACTGAACAGCCCCAACTCCTTCAGTCTGTCCTCACAGGAGAGGTGCTCCAGCCCTCTGATCATCCTCCTGGCCCTGCTCTGGACACCTTCCAGCCCCTCCAGATCCCTCTTGGAATAGTGGCTCCAGAACTGGAGGCAGTACTCCAGGTGGGGTCTCAGCAGAGCTGAGCAGAGGGGGAGAATCCCCTCCCTTGCCCTGCTGGCCACACTTCTCCTGCTGCAGCCCAGGCTCTGATTGGCTTTCCGGGCTGCAAGTGCACACTGAGAGCTCCTGGGGAGCTTCTCCTCCCCCAGCACCCCCAAGTCTCTCTCCTCAGGGCTGCTCTCCAGCCAGTCCCTGCCCAGCCTGGATTTGTGCCTGGGGTTGCCTCGACCCAGCTGCAGGACCCTGCCCTTGCTCTTGTTGAAGCTCCTGAGGTTGGCTTGTGCCCACCTCTCCAGCCTGTGAGGTGACCTCATTGTGGCCTTCCAGTATCTGAAGGGGGCTACAAGAAGGCTGGGGAGGGACTGCTCAGGATCTCAGGGAGTGCTAGGACTAGGGGGAATGGAATGAAGCTGGAAGTGGGGAGATTGAGGCTGGAGGTGAGGAGGAAGTTCTTCCCCATGAGAGTGGTGAAGCCCTGGAATGGGTTGTGCAGGGAGGTGGTTGAGGCCCTGTCCCTGGAGGTGTTTAAGCCCAGGCTGGATGAGGCTCTGGCCAGCCTGATCTAGTGTGGGGTGTCCCCTGCCCATGGCAGGGGGGTTGGAACTAGCTGATCCTTGTGGTCCCTTCCAACCCTGACTGATACTATGATACTGTGGTACTATGATAAATAGATAGGGATAGAGGTAGGGATACATAAACAGGTAGTGATAGAGATAGGGATAGAGATAGAGAGGGATAGGGATAGAGATAAGGATAGAGATATGGATACATAAATAGGGAGAGAGAGAGAGGGGGGATAGAGACAGAGAGCTATAAATAGAGACAGAGACAGATGATATAGGTATGTTATTCCTTTTAAAGATATGAATGACTGCTACTGAGAATTTCCTCTGCAATGGGTTTAAATAGTCAGATTTACTGCAACAAACCCAGCCCTGCACTATTCCAGTGCCACCAATCTCTTTTCCAGATGTGTAGTGAAAGAGTCCTGCTCTAAATTCAGAGCCTCTAGCCCCAGGTGAGCTGGATCTGCAGAAATCCTCTCACTACATACATAGTCTAGGTAGCAAATAATGCTGGGACTTCAAGATGTCACTTGGGTCCTTCTTTCATCATAGACCAGAATCAAATACATCTTAAGGCATCCTGACAGGTGGCTTTTAAAAAACTATATAAATCAGAGAATCAGAGAATCAATCAGGTTGGAAAAGACCTCAAAGATCATCAAGTCCCTCCTGTCACCCAACACCTCCTGACTACTAAACCATGGCTCCAAGTGCCACATCCAGTCCCCTCTTGAACCCCTCCAGGGATGGGACTCCACCACCTCCCTGGGCAGCACATCCCAATGGCTAACAGCTCTCTCTGGGAAGAAGTTTCTCCTCATCTCAAGCCTAAATCTCAAGTGATGATCATAGAAGAAACATAGAATTGGTTTGAAAAGGCCTTTCAGATCATCCAGCCCAACCATCCTCTAACTCTGCCAAGGATGGGACTAAACCATGGCCCTCAGCACCACAGCTCTGCCTCTATGAAGCATGGATGGGGATTTAACCAGCTCCCTGGGCAGCCTGGGCCAGGCTTTGAAAACCCTTTCAGGGAAGAAGTTTCTTCTAGTCTCCAACCCAAACCTCCCCTGGGGCAGCTTGAGGCTGTTTCCTCCTGTCCTGTCACTTGTTACTGGGGAGAGGAGACCAACCCCCACCTGGCTCCAGCTTTCTCTCAGGGAGCTGTAGAGAGCAATGAGGTCTCCCTCAGCCTCCTCTTCTCCACACTCAACACCCCCAGCTCCCTCCGCTGCTCCTCCCCAGCCCTCTTCTCCAGAGCCTCCCCCAGCTTTGTTGCCCTTCTCTGACCTGCTCCTGCCCCTCAGTGTCTGTCTTGGAGTGATCCTATGACCTCCCAGTGGGCTTTGCTGTGAGGCAAGAGGAAAACATTTTTGAATGCGGCTTTATTTACACAAGTTTCTTCTCCCTGCTGTCCTAGGATGGGTACTGGGCAACTGATATTTGTGACAAAAAGCTTGGTTATATCTGTAAAAAGAAGCCTTCCTCACCATCCTCTGGAAAAGAGAGAACTGAGGACCCAGGCTGCCAGAAAGTAAGTGCCCTCTCACACATGAATCACATTGGGAAGTGATGAACAGGACTTCACTTACTGATTCTTGCCTCTGATGGAGCTTGAGCAAACCTTCTCTCTTCCTACTAGCACTTTACTAACATATGTGTGGGCTTCATTTGTCCTCTCAAAATAGTCCAGGAAGTCAGGCCCCATTCACATGTGCAGGAATGCTGCCTTGCCTGCCACTCCCAGCGGGTCACAATTCCCTGCCACTGCAATCACCATTCCAGCACTGCTCTCTCCCTTTCTGCTCTTAGCCTAACCACATCTGGAAAACTACCAGCAGCCACTTGGCTCCTCTCTCAGATCTGCTCTTTAAAAGCCTTTGTAAAGTTCTTGCTGTATAAGAGTGATAAAAGAAAGTAACTTCCAAGCAGCAGCAGATCAGCTTCTCCGTGCTGTGTTCCTGCTGATGGACTACACATTGGCCTCTGAGGGCTATCAGCAGGGGAAGTGTCCCCAGGCAAGTCACTCCTGAACTCACCTTCTCACAAAACAACCTCTGTGTTGGTCAGCACAGATCTCTCCAGATCAGGGAGAAGCAGGACAGGGCCACTGAATGGAATGGAATGGAATGGAATGGAATGGAATGGAATGGAATGGAATGGAATGGAATGGAATGGAATGGAATGGGATAGAATAGAATAGAATAGAATAGAATAGAATAGAATAGAATAGAATAGAATAGAATAGAATAGAATAGAATAGAATAGAATAGACCAGGTTGGAAAAGACCTCAGAGATCATTGAGTCCAAGCTATCACCCAACACCACCTAATCAACTAAACCATGGCACCAAGCACCCCATCATGTCTCTTCCTAAACACCTCCAGTGATGGTGACTCCACCACCTCCCTGGGCAGCACATTCCACAGTGCTACAGGCTGGGGTCAGAGTGGCTGAGAGCAGCCAGGCAGAGAGGGACCTGGGGGTAGTGGTTGACAGTAGGCTGAACATGAGCCTGCAGTGTGCCCAGGTGGCCAAGAAGGCCAATGGCATCCTGGCCTGCATCAGGAAGAGTGTGGCCAGCAGGAGCAGGGAGGTCATTGTGCCCTGTGCTCTGCACTGGTTAGGCCACACCTTGAGTCCTGTGTCCAGCTCTGGGCCCCTCAGTTTAGGAAGGAGGTTGACTTGCTGGAAGGTGTCCAGAGAAGGGCAACAAAGCTGGGGAGGGGTCTGGAGCACAGCCCTGTGAGGAGAGGCTGAGGGAGCTGGGGTTGCTTAGCCTGGAGAAGAGGAGGCTCAGGGGAGACCTCATTGCTCTCTACAACTCCCTGCAGGGAGGTTGTAGCCAGCTGGGGGTTGGTCTCTTCTGCCAGGCAGCCAGCATCAGAACAGTCTCAGGCTGTGCAAGGGGGGGTTCAGGCTGGATGTTAGGAAGAAGTTCTTCATAGAAAGAGTGATTGATATTGCTCCTTTCTACCCTCCCCCCAAACAAGTGCCAACTGGATTGCTCTTGCTTCAGTGTTATGTTCCTGAGGCTGAGTGCCTTTAAGAACCATGAAGCTGCAGACCTTCAGAGGCTGGAGAGTTCAGGAGGTGGACCAGGAAATTGTATTTCATCCCCATCAGCTCTGCACCCCTAGGAAACTGGCTGCAGTCGGAGTCTGCCCCTTCCCCCCTCCCTCTCTGCTCCCAGGAGGTCTGGTTCAGCCTTGGCAATGGTTCAGCCTTGGCAATGCTGCCAGTTAGGCCTGTAGCAACCAGGCTGGTGCCTGGAACTGCCAAGCCAAATTTTATCTGCACCACACAGGCGTGGTATAGGCGGTAGGAGGGAGGTAAAGAGTCATGGTGGAGGGGTGGGGGGCATAGGGAGCCTGAGTTTCGGCCTGGTTTAAAGGGAGGTTTGTGTAAAGCTTTGGCCTAAGGAATGGGATGGGATGGGATGGGATGGGATGGATGGGATGGGATGGGATGGGATGGGATGGAATGGATGGAATGGATGGAATGGAATGGAATAGAATAGAATAGAATGGAATGGAATGGAATGGAATGGAATGGAATGGAATGGAATGGAATGGGATAGGATGGATGGAATGGAATGGAATGGAATGGATGGAATGGAATGGGATGGATGGGATGGAATGGAATGGGATGGGATGGGATGGGATGGGATGGGATGGGATGGGATGGATGGGATGGGATGGAATGGATGGGATGGGATGGAATGGAATGGAATGGAATGGAATGGAATGGAATGGAATGGAATGGAATGGAATGGAATAGCATAGCATAGAATAGAATAGAATAGAATAGAATAGAATAGAATAGAATAGAATAGAATAGAATAGAATGGATGGCATGGCATGGCATGGAATAGAATAGAATAAGGTTCTTGGAGAACCCTGGCCAAGGGGGACTGTGTAATTTGTGTATTTCACCTGCTTTGTGCTGTTGTATGTCCTTGTGAGCAGCATCTCCAGCTAAACTTCCCAATCCCACCCAATCCTCTGTGTGAGCATTCTTCTGTTCCCCCTTTGGGAAGAGGCAAAAGAGAAAAGCTGCTCTCCCTGTGCTTTGGAGTCATGTGCATGCAAAAGAGGTGAACACTGTCACCTTAATGCCATCCTTCAAGGGCAAGAAGGCCTTCTGTGGGAGCAAACAGCAGCACACCCACAGCTTTCTGTCTGTGACACATTGTCCTGTTCTCACCTTGGGTTTGAGCTTAGCTGCTGTGGAAGAGCACTGAAGTCTCTTTCAATTTCATGCTGTCCCAGGGTTGGAGCAGATATGGCTCCCACTGTTACCTGCTGGGGTCTGCCCTTCTGCCCTTCTCAGAAGCCAAGAAGACCTGTGAAGGGAGCAAGGCTTACCTAGCCACTGTGGAAAGCAGGTAGGAAACCAACTCTTTATTATGCTTCAAAACCACTGCTTCTGGTGGAGGAACCTGCAAATCTTGTCCATGGTTTTGACCTCTTCCAAAGGCTTTATCAGCACTGTTCAAACCTTGTGGAGCAGTAAGGCAAATCAAATTATCCAGGCAGGATAAAAACAAACCCAGGAAGACTCAGGGATTTAGAGCTTCCTACTTAATCTGCTGTAACAGTTTCAGGTTTCTTGAGGAGGATTCTTGAGTTAAACAGATTGCTTTCCTCTATCAGCTGATTAAAGCAACTGCTGTGTTCCTCTGGGCTTTGGGGTGGTTCTCCTGTTGCCAGGTAGTGACTGCAATTTACTGATGGCCTTTAGCCAAGACATTTCCTAAACTACCTCTGCAGCCATTTGGCTGAACACATGTAGGAAATCCTCCCCAAGACCTGCCCTACCACAGCCAGAATATATCATCTCCAGCCTACCCATACCTCAGTCATGCTTTGCAGGCTTCATGTCCTCTGAGGCACTTTCTTTAGCCTGGGGAGGTGGTGGCTAGCAAAGCTGCCAGGGTGCTCCTGACTGGGTGGCCTGTCTGACACACCTCAAAGATTTGTAAAGACAAAGGAAATAGAACAAGGTGACTAGAAGCCCATGTGAGGATTTGCCTGAACCTCAGTGAGCAGCTGCTGCCTTCAGGTCATGCTAGCAGGACAGTGATACCTCTGTTTGTACCACTTGGATTAATATGCCAAGGGCAGCCTGGGCTGCATCCAAAGCAGTGTGGCCAGAAATGGAGAGAGGATCCTGCCCCTCTGCTCTGCCCTGGGGAGACCTCACCTGCAGGGCTGGGGCCAGCTCTGGAGCCCTCAACACAGGAAGGACCTGGACCTGATGGAGAGGGTCCAGAGGAGGGACACAAAAATCCTCAGGGGGTTGGAGCAGCTCTGCTATGAGGCCAGGCTGAGGGAGCTGGGGGTGTGCAGCCTGGAGAAGAGAAGGCTCCAGGGAGACCTAAGAGCAGCCTGCCAGTGCCTGAAGGGGGCTACAAAAGAAGGCTGCAGAGAGACTGTTTGCAAAGGCCTGCAGGGACAGGACCAGGGGCAATGGCTTCAGACTAGAGCAGAGCAGATTGAGATTGGATGTGAGGAACAAGTTCTGCACCAGGAGGCTGCTGGAACACTGGCACAGGTTGCCCAGGGAGGTAGTTGAGGCTCCATGCCTGGAGATGTTCCAGGTGAGGCTGGACAGGGCTGTGGGCAACCTGATCTAGCTGGGGATGTCCCTGCTGAGTGCAGAGGAGTTGGCCTGGATGAGCTCTGGAGGTCCCTTCCAGCCCAGCCCACTCTGTGATGCTATGATATTGCAAGGTGAATGAACATTGTTTTCACCTCAGAAACGAATGCACATTGGTTTCCACTGCAGGAATGAGCAGGCCTTTCTGATTAGTCTGGTGGGGCTGAGGCCTGAAGAATATTTCTGGATTGACCTCTCTGCCACAGGAGGAGGAGGGAGCCCCAGGTGGAGCAGTGGTGGGACAGCTCTCTTCACACAGCGGAGCGCAGCGATGCCAGGTCAGCCCTGCTCGGCCTCAGCCCTTGTGGTCAGAACGCAGCTGCAGTTCATGTGGGTCTCTGCTTCCCATCCCTTGGTGATGGAAACTGGAGCAAGGTGGGTGGGTAACACCTTCAGGCCTTGTGTTGGATGTCAGTGCTACAAGCACCACCACAGCTGAGTGCCAGCTGCTGTGAAAGTCAGTCCCTTGAGCAGCTCCACAGGGACAGGAGGAGTGACCAAGGTCTGTGGGCTCCAACTTTTTAACACCACAACAACTCATCTGAGTGAGGAAAAACAACAGATGGAGACTTTGCTTTGACCCTGATCTGAGAAATGAGCAGTGAGCCTCCAGCTCTTCTGCATTCCAACCACACTGCATATCTAGGTGGGAACTCTAGCCTTGAAACAAGCTTCTTGTACTTGGTATCAACCTTCTTGGAATGGAATCACCTGGATACTGAGGACCCCAAAGCAGCTGTCCGTCCTGGAATGGGCTGCCCTCATCCCTGGGGGTGTTTCAAACAGAGAGAGATGTGGTGCTGAGGGACACAGGTGAGCTCCAGACTTGGTAGAGTTAGAGTATGGCTGGGCTGGATGACCTTAAAGGTCTCTCCCAACTGAAACAACTCTCTGATTCTGTACAGAGCTCATTGAAAATCCAGGAAAAGTAGGGCTGGAGTAAGAGATGAGCAGGATGTGCTGCCTGTGCCTTTTGCCCTCTGACTTCCCTGGTGGGGCAAGAAAGGAAGATCTGTATTCTGAAGCTACAAATTGCCATTCCCAGCAAAGATGTGCCTGTGACACTCACTGCTCCCTATCTGGGCTCTGGCAGGAGGCATTGAGAACAATTGTCTATCCAGGATGCTTCTTGACCTGCATAATCTGCAGCTCCCTTCCAAGGGGGCTCAGTGACTGCAGCAAAGGTCTCCTTTCTCAGCGAGCAGTTAAGGCTTTGGCTTTACCCTTTTCTCTTCTGTGCCACAAAGGGAAGGAGCAAGGTTGTGCTGCCATGAGAACTGGACCTGCAGCTGCATTATGGGATGTTATCAGCTGTGAGAAGACAGCAAATTACCTTTGCAAACAGCAGGCAGCAGGAGTGCAGCCTCCTGCTCCTCCAGTGCCTGTCCCTGCAGCCTCCTGTGCCACAGGCTGGGACGGAGCCCCCTGGACAGATTCATGCTTCAAAGTAAGTCTGTGCTTGCCTCCCCTGTCAGCATGAGCAGGGGGCAGGCTAAGGGGCCATGCCCAGGCCACAGTGGCACTCAGGGACACAAGTGCTGGGTCGTTTGTTCGGGAACAATCCTTTGCCCCATGCTTTTCAAGGGTGAAAAACCCCTGAGAAAAGAGAATGGAAGTCAGCATGGCAAACCTGAAACAGTGCCAGGAACGTGCTTTGGGTCAGTTAAAGGCCAGGGGAGAACCTCACCTAATTTATTTGTGTCCAGAAATCCATGAGGCTCAACAAGGGTCCTGCAGCTGGGGCAGGGCAATCCCAGGCACCAATACAGGCTGGGCAGGGACTGGCTGGAGAGCAGCCCTGTAGAAAAGGCCTTGGGGGTGCTGGGGGAGGAGAAGCTCAACAGGAGCCAGCAGGGAGACCTTGCAGCCCAGAGAGCCAAGCAGAGCCTGGGCTGCAGCAAGAGAAGTGTGGCCAGCAGGGCCAGGGAGGGGATTCTGCCCCTCTGCTCTACTCTGCTGAGACCACAGCTGCAGCTCTGGGTCCAGGTCTGGCGCCTCTGTGCCAGGAAGGCTCTGGAGGTGCTGGAAGGTGTCCAGAGAAGGGCCACGAGGAGGAGCAGAGGGCTGGAGCTGCTCTGCTCTGGAGACAGCCTGAGAGAGTTGGGGTTGTGCAGTCTGGAGAGGAGAAGGCTCTGAGGAGACCTTCTTGTGGCCTTCCAGGATCTGCAGGGGGCTCCAAGAAAGCTGGGGAGGGACTTTTGAGGGTGTCAGGGAGGGATAGGACTGGGGGGAATGGAGTAAAAGTAGAAGTGGGGAGATTGAGATTGGCTGTGAGGAAGAAGTTGTTGCCCATGAGGGTGGTAAGAGCCTGGCACAGGTTGCCCAGGGAGGTGGTGGAAGCCTCCTGCCTGGAGATGTTCAAGGCCAGGCTGGCTGTGGAATCTTCTGGGATCCAGTGAGTGTCCACTGGCCTTGTGCTGACACTGGACACCAGTGAGAAGAGTCTGGCTCCATCCTGCTGATGCTTGTACAGTTAGATGTTGCTCAGCATTAACGAGATGCCCCTCAGCCTCCCCTGACACGATTAAGGGGATGGAATAGCTCTGTTATGCAGGAAGACTGAGGGGCTGGGGCTGTCCAACAGAGAACTATGAGGATGCTGAAGGGACTTGAGCATCTTCCCTAGGAAGAGAGACTGAGAGCCCTGGGGCTGTTTAGTCTGGAGAGGAGAAGGCTGAGAGGGATCTGATCAATGTCTCTCAATAGCTGAGGGGTGGGGGGCAGTGGAGGGGGCCAAGCACAGTAGTGATGCACTGTAGTAAGCCAAGGAACAAGGGAGACAAACTGCAACATAGAAGGTTTGACCTCAATGTGAGGAGAAACTTCTTTGGTGTGAGGGTGCTGGAGCCTGGAGCAGGCTGCCCAGAGAGGTTGTGGAGTCTCCTGCTCTGGAGCCTTTCCAACCCCACCTGGATGTGTTCCTGTGTGACCTGCCTCGGGTCACCCTCCTCTTGCAGGGGGCTTGGGCTGGATGATCTCTGGAGGCCCTTCCAGCCCCTAACACTCTGTGATTCTGTGATTCTCCACAGTTTTTTGTGAGACAAAGCATGGAAATGAAGTCTTGGTTCAAGGCTGAAGAATTCTGCAGAGAAATAGGAGGAAGCCTGGTCACAATCAGCTCCAGGGAGGAGCAGACGTTGCTCTGGCAGCTAGCATCGTGAGTACCTGCACAAGGATTCTTTCTCATGCTCAGGCTCTGCTACAAACGAGTTCCTTCAAGGTGTCTCTGGAGCTGGGCAAGTGAGTGGATAAACACAATCACCTTTTAAATGGCAGTGGGCACTGTTCATCTGGAAATACCATCCTGAAACATTGCTTTTTCAACATGCATCTTGAATGCTTCAGAGGCTTTGATGCCAGCAGAGGTTTTTTATCAAGGCTGTTCTCCACACCTGATCCACTTTGTAGATGTCAGCCCCACTCCCAAGAGGGAGGCAACAAAATGTTCTATCTGTGCATTTAGTTAGATGCCTGGCCACAAATCCAGGCTGGCTGATGAGTGGCTCCAGAGCAGCCTGCAGGAGAAGGCCTTGGGGGTGTCAGGTGGTGACAAACTCCCCAGGAGCCAGCAGTGGTCCCTGGCAGCCCAGCAGGCAGCTGAGTGCTGAGCTGCAGCCAGAGCAGGGAGAGCAGCAGCACAGGGAGGGGATTCTGCCCCTCTGCTCTGCTCAGACCCCACCTGCAGCACTGCCTCCAGTCATGGTGCCCCCAGCACAAGAAGGACCTGGGCTGCTGGGGAGGGTCCAGAGGAGGTCATGAGGATGCTCAGAGGGCTGAGACCCTCCCCTTTGGGGACAGGCTGGGGGAGATGGGGCTGTTCAGCCTGGAGAAGAGAAGGCTCTGGGGAGACCTTAGAGCAGCCTTCCAGTACCTGAAGGGCTCCAGGAGAGCTGGGGATATTTTACAAAGGCTCATAGTGATAGGCTGAGGGGCAATGGATTGAAGGTTGAGGAGGACAGATTCAGACTGGAGAGGAGGAAGAAATTCTTTGCAGTGTGGGTGGGCAGACACTGGCACAGGCTGCCCAGGGAGGCTGTGGCTGCCTCTTCCCTGGAGGTGTTCAGGGCCAGGCTGGATGAGGCCTTGAGCAACCTGGGCTGGTGGGAGGTGTCCCTGCCCATGGCAGGGGGGTTGGAAGTGGGTGATCTTTAATGTCCCTTCCTACCCAACCCACTCTGTGAGTCTGTGAATTGATAGTTTAATTCACATTAAGTGCAGTGTAAGCTAAAATGCAAAGACTTGAATGGGAAATACTCTGACTACAACTTAAAGACTGCTGGAATCAAAGAGGAATTCCTTTAAAGTACCTTTTGCTGGCATGGTGGATGCCATCTTTTGCCCAAAGTGTAGAAATGAAGCCATGGTTCTCCCCCAGAAATGGAGCACTGCATGGTGTTCCACAATGCCCAGCATCTC
>CM037639.1:21968701-21985265 GCA_015227895.2 Colaptes auratus | reverse complement strand
GGAGAAGCAGCTATGTAAAAGGCACTGAGTACATCTGATACATGATGATTGCTAACAAAGCACTCTGAGCAGCCAGTACCACACCCTGCCACCAGTGCAGAGTGCCTACCAGAAGGGGAAGGATCCCTGTTCCCTTGTGGCTGCATTAGTCATACAAATGCACCAGCAAAGCCCTGACTTCTGCACACCAGCTCGAACCAGCACATCCTGTGCAGACCTTCCTGCTGCCCTGAGCACGCTGCTGTGGGCACAGATGGCTCTGCTCTTGGTGAGGAGAGGAAGGAGCTCTGAATTCAGGAGGAGCTCAGAAGCAGACACAAAACCTCAGCTGACGTTATCTTGGTCCTAGATGACACCTCAAAAGTAAAAGATAAAGATTGTGAACCTAGATTCTGTAATCAGCCCCATGATCTTAGCATGCCCTAAGGAGAGCTGCTAATGCCCTCACAGGCCCTAAGACACATGATGCTCCTTTTTTGGTTTGCTTGGTTTTGAGAAGAGACATTATTTGAGAAGGAACATTGGGCAGGGACTGGCTGAAGAGCAGCTCTGAGGAGAGAGCCTTGGGGGTGCTGGGGGAGGAGAAGCTCCCCAGAGCTCTCAGGGTGCACTTGCGCCCGGAAAGCCAATCGAGCCTGGGCTGCAGCAGGAGAAGTGTGGCCAGCAGGGCAGGGAGGGGATTCTCCCCTCTGCTCAGCTCTGCTGAGACCCCACCTGGAGCACTGCCTCCAGTTCTGGAGCCCCTATTCCAAGAGGATCTGGAGGGCGGAAGGTGTCCAGAGCAGGGCCGGAGGAGAGCGAGGGCTGGAGCACCTCTCCTGTGAGGACAGACTGAAGGAGTTGGGGCTTCAGCTGGAGAAGAAAGGCTCCGAGGACCTCATTGGGCCTTCCAGGATCTGAAGGGGCCCTACAGAAGGCTGGGGAGGGACTGCTCAGGATCTCAGGAGTAGCTAGGACTAGGGGAATGGGATGAAGCTGGAGTGGGGAGATTGAGGCTGGAGGTGAGGAGGAAGTTCTTCCCCATGAGTGGTGAAGCCCTGAATGGGTTTGTGCAGGGAGGTGGTTGAGGCCCTGTCCCTGGAGGTGTTTAAGCCCAGGCTGGATGAGGCTCTGGCCAGCCTGCTCTAGTGTGGGGTGTCCCTGCCCATGGCAGGGGGGTTGGAACTAGCTGATCCTTGTGGTCCCTTCCAACCCTGACTGATACTATGATACTGTGATACTAAATCAATCTCTGTTGGGTGTGAAAAGGAAAATAAAGATAACTCTAAACCAGCCCATTGGAAAGATAGCTGCCATCAGATTGCTTGCACCAAAGCAATTCCTCTCCTCTCTTCTTCCCTCTGGAGAGATACTTCACCTGCTTCTGCTTGACCTTGGCTGCATTGTTGTGGTTAACTCTAACAGCAAATTTCTCTGCTCCTTTCTCTTCTCCCTTTTGTCCAGGGGGTCTGGGTGGGCAGGGAAGGAGAAGCTGGTAGCTTCCCCTGGTGTTTGAGCAGGGAGGTTCTTGTGCTGGTTGTTAATTGTAAACCCCTGTACATACTGTAACTGCTGGCTGTGCTGTACAGGTTCCTTGCACTCCACTGTGGAGTGTCCTTCTGCCTGTAAATACAGCCTGCATTTGCTTCCAGCTGAGCTGGGCTGGCAGAGGTCATGTTGGGGGGGGAAATTCCACCCACCACTAACCATCACAAAGGTTTTCTCTTTCTACCACAAGTGACTGTTCAGACTATTTTTAAGCTTAACCCAGTGCTAGGCACTCTAAAACCTAGAAATGCATTCTGGAAGTCCCTGTTTGGGGGGGTTGGGGGGACTTGTCTGTGATACAAAACAGCTGGATCTCTCTGGATTATTTCCTGTTGCATTTGGAATGCTGCCTGTGATGAACTTCTGTTTTGCAGGTGCTCTGCTGGAACCTCAACCAAGCTACCAGCCTGGTAGGACCTTCTCCTCTTTCAAAGAAACTGTACAGACTTCAGACTTGCTGTAGAGCTGACAGGGATCTAATCTATAGAGACTGTGGAGAGGCCCTCACAGCTCATCCACTCCAAGCTATGCTCTAACTCCACCAAGGCTGGGGGGAACCCACATCCCTCAACACCACATCTCTGCCTCTTTCAAACAGGGCTGGGCATTCAACACCTCCCTGGGCAGCCTGTGCCAGGCTTTGAGAACCCTTCCAGGGAAGAAGTTTCTTCTACTTTCCAACTCAAACCTCCCCAGGGGCAACTTGAGGCCATTTTCTCTCATCCTATCACTTGTTACTAGGGAAAAGTGAACAAGCCCCACCTGCTTCCTCCCAGGGAGCTGTAGAGAGCAGTGAGGTCTCCCCTCCTCTTCTCCAGGCTCAACACCCCCAGCTCCCTCCGCTGCTCCTCCCCAGCCCTGTTCTCCAGACCCTTCCCCAGCTTTGTTGCCCTTGCTTCAGGCCCTCAGTGTCTGTCTTGGAGTGATCCTATGACCTCCCAGTGGGCTTTGCTGTGAGGCAAGAGGAAAATGAAGAGGAAGGGCTTTCTCACATTTATTTACATGAGTTTCTTCTCCTCTGCCTCTTTCAAACCCCCCCAGGGATGAGGATTCAACCACCTCCCCGGGGAGCCAGTTGCTAGCCGGTTGTTTATCTTTCAGTCTACAAAACCACTGCTGATGGCTGGCTTCTGCATGAAGACAAGCAGTACTATTTCAGCAGAGCACATGTCCATATGGAAGAAGCACAGAGAATCTGTCAGAGGAACTTTGCAGCTCTTGTGGTCATCGAGAATGAAAGCAAAAGGCAATTCCTGTGGAACTATGTAAGCACTGAGCCTATGCACTCCAGCTGAACTCTCAAGCAGAGCAGCTGATGACATGCAGGGAACAGCTGGGCAAGGGTCCCGACCTGTTGTCCTACATGACAAGGTGACCTGCTGGAGGGCAGCCCCTGGAGAAGGACCTGGGAGTGCTGGTGGACAGCATGGGACAGCAATGTGCCCTGGGGGCCAAGAAGGCCAATGGGGTCCTGGAGGGCATTCAGAGGAGTGTGTCCAGCAAGCCAGGAGTTCTCCTCCCCCTCTGCTCTTCCCTGCTGAGACCTCACCTGGAATATTGCATCCGCTCTGGCTCCCCAGTTCAGGAGGGACAGGGATCTGCTGGAGAGAGGCCAAGGAGGGCTGCAAGGATGCTGCAGGGACTGGAGCCCTGCCTGGGGAGGAGAGGCTGAGAGCCCTGGGGCTGTTCAGTCTGGAGAGGACAAGGCTGAGAGGGATCTGATCAATGTCTATTAATAGCTGAGGGCTGGGGGGCAGGAAGGAAGGGACAGGGACAGCCTCTGCTCACTGTGCCCTGGGATAGGACAAGGGCAATGGATGGAAACTGCAGCACAGGAGGTTCCAGCTCAACATGAGGAGGAACTTCTTGACTGTGAGGGTCCCAGAGGCCTGGAGCAGGCTGCCCAGAGAGGTTGTGGAGTCTCCTTCTGTGGAGCCTTTGCAGCCCTGTCTGGATGTGTTCCTGTGTGCCCTGTGCTGGATTCTCTGCTCCTGCTCTGGCAGGGGCTTGGACTGGAAGCTCTCCAGAGGTCCCTTCCAACCCCTAACATCCTGTGAGCCTGTGATAACTTATTTACACACCAACATTCTTGTTCAGCACCTAGAAATTAACTACTGTTGCTTTTAGCAGGTAGAGAGGAAAGGGTGCCAGTGTTAAAGGTGCAGCAAAGGGCAGATGAGGCCCAGGTTGTTTATCTCATCTCAGATGTGTAATACTGGGCACAGTGATTAGTGCTTTCCTCTCCAGTGAGTTACTCACTCCAGGATGTTCCCCATTTGCCAGACTTCTGTATGGTGTTGAGGAATGGTTTAGTGTTTAACTGTTGCTCACTTTTCTTTCAGATGTACCAACGAGGCATCCTGGGCTCATATTTCATTGGCTTAGTTGTCAGCTTTGATCAGAAATTCAGGTGAGTGAAAGCAAGCTGATAACGGACCACAAGGCTCCAGGGAGACCTAGGAGCAGCCTGCCAGGACCTGAAGAGGGCTACAAGAAGGCTGCAGAGGGACTGTTGGCAAAGGCCTGCAGGGACAGGACCAGGGGCAATGGCTTCAAAGTAGAGCAGAGCAGATTGAGATTGGATGTGAGGAACAAGTTCCAGGAGGCTTCTGGAACACTGGAACAGGTTGCCCAGGAAGGTGGCTGAGGCTCCATGCCTGGAGATATTCAAGGTGAGGCTGGACAGAGCTCTGGCAGCCTGATCTAGTGGAGGATGTCCCTGCTGAGTGCAGAGGGGTTGGACTGGATGAGCTTTGCTCAATGATTCTATGCTAATCTCACCTTGCTCTGTGGGTGCTTTCATTTGACACATTGACAGCTGCTGCACAGCTGAGCTCTGGATAGCTTCCAGAAGTGCTAAGTTCTTCCAGCAGAAGGTCATTCACACTGAGGGAACTGAGTTAAACACCCAACACACCCTTCAGAAGTAGAGAGGAGAAACAGCTAATTCCAGTGTATGCACCTGGTCCACTTTAGACATCAGATTGAGAATGGCATCGACTTTGACCACAGCTCCAATGGCTGTAGAGGAAGCCCAGGAGGATTTGATGAAATGTGAGCTAAGGGTTTGATCAGCCTCATCCCACTGAGCCAGGGCATGTGAGCTGCAAGCAAGGAGTGTAAGCAGCATCTCGCCCAACAGCCTTCTGGAACTGCTTGTGGGGAACCTGTCTGTAGAAGGCTTCCAGGAGGACACATTTCTGGGCCCAAAGGAAAGTCAATGCTCTGGAGAGACCTTGGAATGTCACAGAATCACAGAACTGTCAGGGCTGGAAGGGAGCTCAAGGCTCAGCCAGTTCCAACCCCCTGCCATGGCCAGGGACACCTCACACTGCAGCAGTTGCTCACAGCCACAGCCACCTGGCTGCAAACACCTCCAGCAGGAGGCTGCCACCACCTCCCTGGGCAGCCTGTGCCAGGCTCTCACCACCCTCATGGCAACAACTTCTTCCTCACAGCCAATCTCAATCTCCCCACTTCTACTTTTGCTCCATCCCCCCCAGTCCTGTCACTCCCTGACACCCTCAAAAGTCCCTCCCCAGCTTTCTTGGAGCCCCCTGCAGATCCTGGAAGGCCACAATTAGGTCTCCTGGGAGCCTTCTCCTCTCCAGCCTGCACAACCCCAACTCTCTCAGGCTGTCCTCATAGGAGAGGAGCTCTCCAGATCTCAAGAATCTTTCCCTTCGAGTATGGGACTGCTTAGCAGCCTCTGGCAAAATGGGATGTTAGTGGGACTTGAATGTGATGTGTAAAGAGAGAGGAAGCAGCACTGAAGTTGTGGATGTGTCCTCTGCTCTGTGTGAAGGAAGGCTGTGACAACTGGAGCTGTTTGTTCTTAGAAGGCTTAGAGGGATCTGATCAATGTGTATCAATAGCTGAGGGCTGGGGGTCAGATGAAGGGGCCAGGCTCTGTTTGGTGGTGCCCAGGATAGGACAAGGAACAAGAGGTACAAGCTGGAACCCAGGAGGTTCCACCTCAAGATGAGGAGAAAGTTCTTTGGTGTGAGGGTGCTGGAGGCCTGGAGCAGGCTGCCCAGAGAGGTTGTGGAGTCTCCTGCTCTGGAGACTCTCCAAGCCCACCTGGATGTGTTCTGTGTGCCCTGCCCTGGGTGATCGTAGGTGGACTGAATGATCTCTGGAGATCCCTTCCACCCTCCATCACTGTGTTTCTATACTTCTGTAATGTGCAGAGCCTTTGCCCTCTGCTCATTGCTAGCAGCTTGCTCGACCCTTTGCCAGAGCTGATCTCACATCCAGCGCCTGCTGGTGATGCCTGCTGGAGATGCCTGCCTGGCAGCCACTTCTTTCTTGCAGCTGGCTGGATGGGACCCCAGTGAACTACGTTGCCTGGGCTCCACACGAACCCAATTTTGCCAACAATGATGAGCACTGTGTGATCATGGTAAAGCCTTCTGGTGAGTAAATTGTCACATTTAGCATCACAATCCAACATCTTTGCTGCCCCACAAGCAGGGAGCTGGAGAGTGCTGGCAGCTTTGGGTAGAGAGAGTGCTGACACTTACAGCCATGCCATCGTGACCAGGAGACAGACACCCTGCAGCAGCAGGAGGACTGTGTTGGGGTAAATGCATGGCAACCACTTCAGCTGCATCTGCTGAACCTTGTCCCTGCTGACTGCAGGGGGGTTGGGCTAGATGACCATTGAATAGCCCTTCTGTAGTGATAGGATGAGGGGCAGTGGCTGCAAACTAGAGCAGAGCAGATTGAGATTGGATGTGAGGAACAAGTTCTGCACCAGGAGGCTGCTGGAACACTGCAACAGGCTGCCCAGGGAGGTGGTTGAGGCTCCATGGCTGGAGCTATTCAAGGTGAGGCTGGACAGGGCTCTGGGCAACCTGATCCAGTGGAGGATGTCCCTGCTGAGTGCAGAGGGGTTGGCCTGGATGAGCTTTGGAGCTCCCTTCCAGCCCAGGCCATGCAATGATTCTGGGAAACCATTCCATGCTTCCAGCAAGTTTCCTCTCTGCTTTAGGAACACTGTCTGGGGTGGATGGTGCAAGAGTGGTTCCAGACAGTGTTTCTCTGTATTCCATTCTTTTCCAGGCCTTTGGCAAGATGTAAGCTGTGCTGTGAGAGCTTCCTTCATCTGTGAAAGGCACAATTCAACTTACTCAGGATTTGCTCCTACTGTACTTCCAGCTCTGGGAGGATGCCCTGAAACTTGGCTTCTGTTTAGCAATAAGGTGCAGTAAATCTCAGCCAGATTTAGCAGGTTTGCTACAGGTCAAGAAAACAATTATCTATCTGTCTTTCTGTCTATCTATCATCTCTCTCTCTCTCTTTATCTCTCTATCTATCTCTCTGTCTATCTCTATCTTTCTGTCTATCTATCTGACATATATCTATACCTATCTATATCTATAGATAGATGGATAGATAGATAGATGGATAGATAGATAGATAGATAGATAGATGGATAGATAGATAGATGGATAGATAGATAGATAGATAGATAGATAGATGGATAGATAGATAGATGGATAGATAGATAGATGGATGGATAGATAGATGGATGGATAGATGGATAGATAGATGGATGGATAGATGGATGGATAGATGGATAGATGGATAGATAGATAGATGGATAGATAGATAGATAGATAGATAGATAGATAGATAGATAGATAGATAATAGATAATAGACAGATGCAGACACACACATTTCACAGAACCCCAGAATGTTAGGGGTTGGAAGGGATCTTGAAAGATCATCCAGTCCAAGCTCCCTGTCAGAGAAGGATCACCCAGAGCAGATCACACAAGAACGTGTCCAGGAGATTTTGAATCTCCCCAGTGAAGGAGACTCCACAAACTCTGTGGGCAGTCTGCTCCAGGCCTCCATCCTTGTCCTATCATCTCCCTGTGAGGACAGCTGAGGGGAGCTGGGGCTGGGAGCTTGGAGCAGAGGAGCCTGAGGGCTGCCCTCATTGCTGGGGATGAAGATGTGCAGGGCTGGAGCCAGGCTCTGCTGAGGGATGGCCAAGGACAGCACCAGGGGCACTGGGGGCAAGCTGGAGCAGAGGAGGTGCCAGGGGAACAGAAGGGAAAACTTTGTCCCTGTGAGGGTGGCAGAGCCTGGAGCAGGCTGCCCAGAGAGGTTGTGGAGTCCCCTGCTCTGGAGCCTTTCCAACCCCATCTGGATGTGGTCTGTGTGCCCTGCCCTGGGTGCTCCTGCTCTGGCAGGGGGCTGGGGCTGGGTGATCTCTGCAGGTCCCTTTCAACTCCTAATATTCTGTGACTGTGTGAGCAACACAGAGAGCAGCAAATGTCAACTCAAATACAGAAAATCAGCAAGCATTAGTTGTTTGCTGAGCTAAGCAAAAGAAGCCCTGACCATAGGAACTTTAAAAGAACAACCTGCACAGGAAAACCACAGAGCAAGCCCAGGGTGCACTCAGTAGGGAAGTTTTGGGGCATTCAAAGGGCATGAAAAAGGAAGCAGCTGTCCATGCCAGTTCCAAGCCATGCCCTCTGCTCCTCAGAACATACAGAACCACAAAAGCATTGCTGGGTATTTTGCCTTCCCCATGCTGTCCCACTCACACCAAGTGCTCACACCAGCTCAGGCTTCAGCACTTGACCCAAGAGCTTGAGCCAAGAGATGCCTGCCCCAGGTAATGTTCCCTGTCAAGAAACACTGTCAGCCTCTCAAGCAGTCTACTTTTAGGTAGAGCATTTGGGTATCTGCTTCATTCCTCAAAAGCTTTTGGTGGCTGCCTGCTTTTGCAAAGTGCTGACTCTGGGCACCCCACAGGTTTGTCAGTGCTGCACAAGCACTGCTGTGGTGCCCTGGTTTAGAGCCAGACAGAAGCTCCTTTAGCTCTTAGGATAGGGTAGGATAGGATAGGATAGGATAGGATAGGATAGGATAGGATGGATAGGATGGGATGGAGGGATGGGATGGGATGGGATGGATGGGAGAGACTAGAATAGAATAGAATAGAATAGAATAGGATAGGATAGGATAGGATAGGATAGGAAAGGATAGGATAGGATAGGATAGAACAGAATTAACCAGGTTGGAAAAGACCTTGGAGATCATCCAGTCCAACCTAGCACCCAGCACCATCTGATCAACTCAACCATGGCACCAAGGGCCTCATCCAGACTCTTCCTAAACACCTCCAGGGATGGGGACTCCACCACCTCCCTGGGCAGACCCCTCCACCACATCCCAGTGGCCAATCTCTCTTGCTGGGAAGAATTTCTTCCTCACCTCCAGCCTAAACCTCCCCTGGCACAGCCTGAGACTGTGTCCTCTTGTTCTGTCACTGCTTGCCTGGGAGAAGAGACCAAACCCCACCTGGCTACAACCTCCCTGTCAGGAGTTGGAGAGAGCAAGAAGGTCTCCCCTGACCTCCTCTTCTCCAGGCTAAGCAACCCCAGCTCCCTCAGCCTCTCCTCCCCCGGCTGTGCTCCAGACCCCTCCCCAGCTTTGTTGCCCTTCTCTGGACATGTTCAAGTCTCTCAATGTCCTTCTTAAACTGAGGGGCCCAGAACTTGCAGAAGGGGCAAAAGAGAATCACTCACACACAGGATGGGATGGGATGGGATGGAAGGTTTAGCTGGCAAGGCCATTCACAGCTGCACACAGCAGTACAAAGCAGCTCAAATACACAGAATCCACAGTCTGTGCTTCACACAGAGCCCCATTGAGCCAAAGCTTCACCCAAACCTCCCTTTAAACCAGGCCAACCAACCCTGGCCTCCATGTCCCCTCCTTACCAAGCCTCTCTACCTTCATACACCAATTAAGCAGCCCCAGGCCCAATTGGCAGCTTTGCCAAGCCTGACACCAGACCTCACTCCCCCACCAAAGGGAGATAAGAGCCTGGGAGTCCTTCCTGGGAGGAGAGGGAGGGAAAAGGCAAGAAACTTGATTTTGGGGGCAGATTTCCAGGGATGCAGGACTTCTGGGCATGAAATGCATCTTCCAGCCCACCCCCTGGGCACTCTGGCTCCTCTGGAAGTCTGCAGCTTTGTGGTTCCTAAAGGCACCTAGCCTCAAACTGCCACATAAGGTTCCCTGGGTCTCCTTGCAGGCTGAAAATATTCACTTTTCAGCAGATCCCTCTCCTACTGGTCTCTGCATGTAGGGTCTAGAGCTGAACTGATCAAAAGCAGTAGCCCCTGACACCTGACATTTTGTCTAATCCTTTCCTCTCCCCACAGTGTTACAAAATCTTTGGATCCAGGGCAGAAGAGAGGCTGAGCTGGCACTCTGCAAGGAGTGCTTGCATCGAGCTGGGGGCAAATCTGGCCTCTGTCCACAATGCACAAGTGCAAGGTATGGGCCCTGCAGCTCTGGGCACTCAGGAAGAAGCCAGCACCAGATGATGTCGAGGGCAAACAGTGTCAGCACAGGCTGGGGCTGATGAGATTGAGAGCAGCCCTGCAGAGGAGGACTTGGGGGTGCTGGGGGGGAGAAGCTGGACAGGGAGCAGGCAGGGTGAGCTTGCAGCACAGGAAGCCAAGGGCAGCCTGGGCTGCATCCAAAGCAGTGTGGCCAGAGATGAAAAGAGAGGATCCTGCCCCTCTGCTCTCCTCTGGGGAGACCTCCCCTGCAGGGCTGTGTCCTGCTCTGGGGCCCCAACAGAAGAGAGACCTGGACCTGATGGAGAGGGTCCAGAGGAGGCCACCAAGATGAGGGTGCTATGAAGCCAGGCTGGGAGAGCTGGGGCTGTTTCAACCTAGACAAGAGAAGGCTTCAGGGAGACCTCAGACCTGCATTTCAATGTCTGCAGGGGACCTGCAGGCAGGCTGGGGAGGGACTGTTCAGAAGGGGCTGTGGGGATAGGCTGAGAGCCAATGGTCTGAAACTGGAGCAGGGCAGAGTCAGGTTGGACACCAGGAGGAAGTTCTGCACAGTGAGGCTGGGCAGACACTGGCACAGGCTTCACAGGGAGATGGTCCCTCCCCACCTCTCCTGCAGCCCCTTTCAGGTGGTGGAAGGCCACTCTAAGGTCTCCCTGGAGACTTTTTGTCTCCAAGCAGAGGAGCCCCATGTAGAAATCTCTATCATTTTTATCCATTATTTTTCCTTTTCTGGTTTTGGATGACCCCCAAGTGCCTCAGTCAACTCACCCATGGTCAGGGTTGTCTTGTCCAAGGCCCTGCAGTGCTGAACCCAGGACTGGCAATATTTTAAGCAGCTGGTTGGTTCTTTTATTTGGAATTTGGTTTACACTGAACTTGAGGCAAGGCAGCTCCTCCCCTGCTCCTTCTCTGCTTTTGTTATTTTTTTCAACAGCCTTCTTCACCTTACACCTGAAAGATGTCACCAATGAAACCTGGATTGGACTGAATGACATCAACCAAGAGGACAGATATCTGTGGACAGATGGAAGCTTGTTTGACTATTCACACTGGGCAGAGGGATTCCCATTCAGAGATAGACAAATAAAAGTTGACGACAACTTCAACTTTATCACAATAGAGGTAAGGAGAAAAAAATCAGACAGTGCATCACTTAGGGAATGCACTCAGGGTGACCACCACAACAGAATCACAGAAGGAGGTCTGAGTTGGAAGGGACCTCCAAAGCTCATCCAGCCCAACCCCTCTGCACCCAGCAGGGACATCCTCCTCCCAGAGCCCTGTCCAGCCTCACCTTGAATATCTCCAGCCATGGAGCCTTGGCCACCTCCCTGGGCAACCTGTGCCAGTGTAACACCACCCTCATGGTGCAGAATTTGTTCCTCACATCCAACCTCAATCTGCTCTGCTCTAGTCTGAAGCCATTGCCCCTGGTCCTGTCCCTGCAGGCCTTTGCACACAGTCCCTCTGCAGCCTTCTTGCAGCCCCCTTCAGGTCCTGGCAGGCTGCTCTTAGGTCTCCCTGGAGCCTTCTCTTCTCCAGGCTGCACACCCCCAGCTCCCTCAGCCTGTCCTCACAGCAGAGCTGCTCCAACCCCTGAGCATTTTCAGAGCCTCCTCTGGACCCTCTCCATCGGTCCAGGTCTTTCTTGTGCTGAGGTCTCCCCAGCACAGAGCAGAGGGGCAGGATCCTCTCTCTCCATCTCTGGCCACACTGCTTTGGCTGCAGCCCAGGCTGCCCTTGGCCTTCTCTGCTGCAGTCTCACCCTGCCTGCTCCTGTCCAGCTTCTCCCCTCCCAGCACCCCCAAGTCCTTCTCCTCAGGGCTGCTTTCTATCTCTCCTCCCCCAGTCTGTATTGACAGTGAGGATTGCTCCAGCCCAGGTGCAGGACCCTGCCCTTGCTCTTGTTGAGCCTCATGAGGTTCACCTGGGTTCACCTCTCCAGCCTGTCCAGTCTGACCTGTCTGACTTCTCTCAGTCTGGACCAAATAATGTGTCAGAGATCATGTTTTTATAGCTGTGCTCAGAGGCTGCTAGGCCTCCTCAGAGTCTGCTTACTGCAAGCTCTTTGCAGAAGCCTGGAACTCCAGAAGAGGACTCCTGCAGTACAACTGTTGCTGGAATCAGTTGGATTGATTAAGTTTGACTGAAAATATTCAATGTTCCTAGCTGGGGTTTTTACTTGGTTTTGTTGTTTCTCCATGTAGAACATGAATCCAAATGAAAGCTCAACACATTCACTACAGATTACCACAGACTACATGAGAAAAATAGCTTTGGTGCCCTCCAGTACATTGGGATGTGCTGCCCAGGGAGGTGGTGGAGTCCCCATCCCTGGAGGTGTTTAGGAAGAGCCTGGATGAGGCCCTTGGTGCCATGGTTTAGTTGATCAGATGGTGCTGGGTGGTAGGTTGGACTGGATGGTCTCAAAGCTCTTTTCCAACCTGGTTAATTCTATCCTATCCTATCCTATCCTATCCTATCCTATCCTATCCTATCCTATCCTATTCATTGCAGAGATATCTACCATAAGACTGCTTGTACCAAAACAATTCTCCTCTCCTCTCCTCTCCTCTCCTCTCCTCTCCTCTCCTCTCCTCTCCTCTCCTCTCCTCTCCTCTCCTCTCCTCTCCTCTCCTCTCTCTCTCCTCCTCTCCTCTCCTCTCCTCTCCCTCTCTCTCCTCCTCCCTCTCCTCTCCTCTCCGCTCTCCTCTCCTCTCCTCTCTCTCCCTCTCCTCTCCTTCCCTCCTCTCCGCGCCGCCTTCCTCTCCTCTCCTCTCCTCTCCTCTCCTCTCCTCTCCTCTCCTCTCCCCTCCCCTCCCCTCCCCTCCCTCCCCTCCCCTCCCCTCCCCCCCCTCCCCTCCCCTCCCCTCCCCCTCCCCTCCCCTCTCCCTCCCCTCCCTCCCCTCCCCTCCCCTTCCCTTCCCTTCCCCCCTCCCCTCCCCTTCCTTCCCTTCCCTTCCCTTCCCTTCCCTTCCTTCCCTTCCCTTCCCTTCCCTTCCCTTCCCTCCCTTCCCTTCCCTCCGAACCTCTCCTCTCCAAACCTCTCCTCTCTGAACCTCTCCTCTCTTCACTCTGGAGAGCTACTAACCTGCTTCTGCTTGACCTTGCAGTCATCTGCCAAGGAAAGTTCATTTGCTGAAGACAACAGAATGCAATAAGTTTATTTTCCAAGAAACAATACATGAAACAAAGAGCTAAAAAATTAGAAAGGAAAGCTCTGAACTTTCACAGGATCACAGAGCTGTCAGGGCTGGAAGGGACCCCAAGGCTCAGCCAGTGCCAACCCCCCTGCCATGGGCAGGGACACCTCACACTGCAGCAGGTTGCTCACAGCCACAGCCAGCCTGGCTGCAAACACCTCCAGGCAGGAGGCTGCCACCACCTCCCTGGGCAGCCTGTGCCAGGCTCTCACCACCCTCATGGGGAACAACTTCTTCCTAAACTTTGTCTCCTCAGATCTGCTTCTACTGTTTTGACAGACATTTTGCCCTTCATCACCTATCATTTTCTCTTTTTTTTTGTTGTTGTTACATTTTCCCATAGACTGACTGCATTGCAATCACAAAAACATCTGCAGATGATGCAGGAGGCTGGCAAAACACTGACTGCCAGCACAGAAAAGGCTACATTTGCCAGATGGACAGCAGTAAGTTTTACTTTTCTCCTTCTTCGTTGGAAGACACAGTCCCAAGCTGTGCCAGGGGAGGTTCAGGCTGGAGGTGAGGAGAAAGTTCTTCCCAGCCAGAGAGATTGGCCATTGGGCTGTGCTGCCCAGGGAGGTGGTGGAGTCCCCATCCCTGGAGGTGTTCAAGAGGGGATTGGATGTGGCACTTGGAGCCATGGTTAGTTGTCAGGAGGTGTTGGGTGACAGGTTGGACTTGATGATCTCTGAGGTCTTTTCCAGTCTTGTTGATCCTGTGATCCTGTGCTTTACTGAGCACTGACTGTGGGAGTCAGCTGTAACTGCCCAGCTGTGCTTGCAGCAGTCAGGGTAAGGGCTGCTTTACCAGCTGAGGAATTACAATACAATACAATACAATACAATACAATACAATACATCCAGGTTGGAAGAGACCTTCAAGATCATCGTGTCCAACCTATCAACCAATCCAACCCACCCAAACAACTAACCCATGGCACCAAGCACCCCAGCAAGTCTCCTCCTGAACACCTCCAATGAAGGTGACTCCACCACCTCCCTGGGCAGCACATTCCAATGGGCAATCACTCTCTCTGTGGAGAACTTCCTCCTCACCTCCAGCCTAAACCTCCCCTGGCACAGCCTGAGACTGTGTCCTCTTGTTCTGGTGCTGCCTGCCTGGGAAAAGAGACCAACCTCTGCCTGGCCACAATCACCCTTCAGGTAGTTGTAGAGAGCAAGAAGGTCACCCCTGAGTCTCCTCTTTTCCAGGCTAAGCAACCCCAGCTCCCTCAGCCTCTCCTCACAGGGCTGTGCTCCAAACCCCTCACCAACTTTGTTGCCCTTCTCTGGACACCTTCCAGCAAGTCAACCTCCTTCCTAACCTGAGGGGCCCAGAACTGGACACAGGACTCAAGGTGCAGCCTAACCAGTGCAGTGTACAGGGGCAGAATGACCTCCCTGCTCCTGCTGGCCACACTCTTCCTGATGCAGGCCAGGATGCCATTGGCCTTCTTGGCTGCCTGGGCACACTGCAGGCTCATGTTCAGCCTCCCATCAACCAGTACAGGATTACAGCCAGAGCCCTGGAGCAGGCTGCCCAGGGGAGCTGTGGAGTCTCCTTCTCTGAAGATATTCAAAACCTGCCTGGATGTGTTCCTGTGTGCCCTGCCCTGGGTGCTCCTGCTCTGGCAGGGGGTTGGACTGGATGAGCTTTTGAGGTCCCTTCCAGCCCCTGAAATTCTGTGTTTCTGTGAGGCTCACAGAGGCTGACTTCTCCTACCTGGAAACATCTACACTTAAATCAGTTGTCTGAACATGGGAGTAGACACTTTGAAGGCAGGAGTCACATGCTTCACCCTGAGTTGAAGGCTCCAAACAGGTTAGAAGAGCTGTGCCTTATGCTCTCTGTGGACAGAAAAATGTAGGCAGCACCTAACACAGATACAGGCACCTGGGGGGAGATTCAGATTAGACTTTAGGAAGAATCTTAAGCGTCATTGTTAAGGGCAGAATCCTGCTGCTGGGGCAGAGCTTCCTAAAATGTGCTGGAAGGTGTCCAGAGAAGGGCCACGAGGAGGAGCAGAGGGCTGGAGCTGCTCTGCTCTGCAGACAGCCTGAGAGAGTTGGGGTTGTGCAGGCTGGAGAGGAGAAGGCTCCCAGGAGACCTCATGTGGCCTTCCAGGATCTGCAGGGGGCTCCAAGCAAGCTGGGAGGGACTTTTGAGGGTGTCAGGGAGGGATTGACTGGGGGGATGGAGCAAAACTAGAAGTGGGGAGATTGAGATTGGCTGTGAGGAAGAAGTTGTTGCCCATGAGGGTGGTGAGAGCCTGGCACAGGCTGCCCAGGGAGGTGGTGGCAGCCTCCTGCCTGGAGGTGTTTGCAGCCAGGCTGCTTTGGCTGTGACAACCTGCTGCAGTGTGAGGTGTCCCTGCCCATGGCAGGGGACTTGGAGCTGGCTGCTCCTTGAGGTCCCTTCCAGCCCTGACAGCTCTGTGATTCTATTCTGCAAACAGAAATACAAAGCACAAGGAGCAATCCATCAGTGGCCTGCTCCAGAAGTACCTGATCCTGCTAGACAACATACTAAAAGCTGCTTTCCCACCCTCACCCCCAGCCTAAACCTTCCCTCCCTAGGAACCCCTCTCACAGGCTTAGCAGGGGGTTAACTAAGGTCAGCTGGAGCGTTTGCTTTGCAGGCTCTGGCAATGCTTTTCCATCTGAGGAGCAGCAGCCTCCAGAAGGGCAAAAGTTGTACTCCTCTGCGTGCGTCCTGAGGGTGGGAGACACATCCGGAGCGCAGGCACGCTGCAGCGCCCGCAGTAGAACTGCTGAGCAGCGAGCAAAAATACAGGAAGAAGCCACATCTGGGCCAGATGTTGCACAGCTCCACCCTGTACAACTGCAGGAAGCTGCATGGGGGTGTCACTAGCAAAAGCAGTCACCAGGGTGTTCTCAAGACTGGACACGGAGGCAGCTTTTGTCCTTTTTCCTGTCCCCATCCACTAGGTCTAGGTCTTGGTCCTCAACTTCCATGTCAATCATTTAAGGCACAGCCAGAGTTCCCTGTGTTCCTTCACCCAGCAGAGTCACAAGCTTTGCTTGAAATGAAATTCACTCCTGTTTTGAGTCTGGAGTGGTTCACAGACCCTGCCTGTGCTTGGGCTTGGGGATTTCAGCTGCACTCTCTGAGAGAGACCTAGAGAGCTCTGGGGGGAGCATCAGGGAGTGACCTGTCCTGCCTAGAGGTACTCACAGCTCATTCTCTCCAATCCCTAAATACATGAGAGTTAAAAATTATTTCCAGTTCCCATTAAATCTATCTCCTGTGTTTTAAAGATAAGCTTCTACTTGAACAGCAATGTGCCCTGGGGGCCAAGAGAGCCAAGGGGAGCCTGGGGTGCAGCAGGAAAAGTGTGGCCAGCAGGGCTGGGGAGGTTCTGCTGCCCCTCTGCTCTGCCCTGCTGAGACCACAGCTGCAATCCTGTGTCCAGCTCTGGGCTGCCCAGCTCCAGAGAGACAGAGACCTGCTGGGAGAGTCCAAGGGAGAGCCAGGAG
>CM037639.1:21859901-21967401 GCA_015227895.2 Colaptes auratus | reverse complement strand
AGAAGCAAGAAGTCCTAAACACTCAGATACTGGAAGGTGTCCAGAGCAGGGCCAGGAGGATGAGCAGAGGGCTGGAGCACCTCTGCTGTGAGGACAGACTGAAGGAGTTGGGGCTGTGCAGTCTGGAGAAGAGAAGGCTCCCAGGTGACCTCATTGTGGCCTTCCAGGATCTGAAGGGGGCTACAGGAAGGCTGGGGAGGGAATTCTCAGGCTCTCAGGTAGTGCTAGGACTAGGGAATGGAATGAAGCTGGAGGTGGGGAGATTCAGGCTGGAGGTGAGGAGGAAGTTCTTCCCCAGGAGAGTGGTGAGGCCCTGGAATGGGTTGTGCAGGGAGGTGGTTGAGGCCCTGTCCCTGGAGGTGTTTAAGCCCAGGCTGGATGAGGCTCTGGCCAGCCTGATCTAGTGTGGGGTGTCCCTGCCCATGGCAGGGGGGTTGGAACTAGCTGATCCTTGTGGTCCCTTCCAACCCTGACTGATACTATGATACTATGATATCCCTGAGCCAAGTTCCCTTGGCTTTTCTTTGTCTGCTTTTCCTGTTTGTTTCGGGTTTTCTTGGGTGATGCTGATGCTGATTATATTTATAGATTTTGAGGGTTATAAGGAAATAGCCAGGAGCAAGAAGGCCTGAAACACTCAAATATGCTTTGAGACAGTCCAAGTTTGGCTTAGCTAGTGTCAGGGAAGAGCACAGGCTAAAGGGAATCCTCCAGCTGTGCCTGAGCAGCTCTGCTCCTCACTGTCACTCATCACATGGTCACTGGTAGTTCTGTCACTGAGTGCCAAAGAACAGTTCAAATACCTTTTTTTTTAAAGTATTTTTAAAATTAAATTAAAACAGAATTAACTTTAATTATTGTTTAGTATTTAAATTAACTTTAGAGTCACAGAATTGTCAGGGTTGGAAGGGACCTCAAGCTCAGCCAGTTCCAACCGCCCTGCCATGGGCAGGGACACCTCACACCACAGCAGGTTGCTCACAGCCACCTCCAGCCTGGCTGCAAACACCTCCAGGCAGGAGGCTGCCACCACCTCCCTGGGCAGCCTGTGCCAGGCTCTCACCACCCTCATGGGGAGCAACTTCTTCCTCACATCCAATCTCAATCTCCCCACTTCTACTTTTGCTCCATCCTCCCCAGTCCTATCTCTCCCTGACACCCTCAAAAGTCCCTCCCCAGCTTTCTTGCAGCCCCCTGCAGATCCTGGAAGGCCACAAGGAGGTCTCCTCAGAGCCTTCTCCTCTCCAGCCTGCACAACCCCAACTCTCTCAGGCTGTCTCAGCTCCAGCCCTCTGCTCCTCCTTGTGGCCCTTCTCTGGACACCTTCCAGCCCCTCCAGAGCCTTCCTGGCACAGAGGCTCCAGAACTGGCCCCAGAGCTGCAGCTGTGGTCTCAGCAGAGTGGAGCAGAGGGGCAGAATCCCCTCCCTGGCCCTGCTGGCTGTGCTCTTAGTTAATTTAATTAAATATAATTTTAAATAATCCATGTTCCTTTCCTTTCAGATGTGCTTCCCTCTGACCCCCCCCAGGGCACTGGCAAATGCCCCGAGTCTGGCCACATGTTCTGGGTTCCTTTCCGAAGCCACTGCTATAGCTTCAACGCCAAGGAACTGAGCTGGGAGCAGTCTGTGACTCAGTGCATCCAGGAAGGTAAATCCCCAGCTTCCACCCAAAGCTAGCATGTCAGTCTTGACATTTAACATAAAAAGCAGTCACTTCAAATCTTGAAACCTGCTGCTGCAGAACATGCAGCTATTGCAGGCAGGAACTGCTGTATTTTTCCCCTGTTGATGGTGTTTTCTGGTATGCTGAATTCGAGGGGATCAGCTACCTTTATTTTCTTCAAGCTGTGCATTTCCCTTGATGCATTTATTCATTAACAAAATTCCTCTTCTCAGGAAGATTTCGGAATGGTTTAACTTCTCTCTAGCCTCATCCCTTCTTTCCAATCTATCCCCCCAAACAAGGGGGGTGTGATCCCAGTGGGGCTGGCTGCTCTGCCTGGAAGCCCTCACTCCCCAGCAGCCTGCTGAGCGAGGGAAGGGCAAACACTTCCCTTCCCCACCTTGGAGATATCTGGTCCTGGCCAAGGCCATGAGCTGCTCCAAATAGCATAGCATAGCATAGCATAGCATAGCCTAGAATAGCATAGCCTAGAATAGAATAGAATAGAATAGAATAGAATAGAATAGAATAGAATAGACCAGACCAGGTTGGAAAAGACATTTGAGATCCTCACCTCCAGCCTGTCACCCAGCACCATCTAAACCATGGCACCAAGGGCCTCATCCAGGCTCTTCCTAAACACCTCCAGGGATGGGGACTCCACCACCTCCCTGGGCAGCACATCCCAGTGGCCAATCTCTCTTGCTGGGAAGAACTTTCTCCTCACCTCCAGCCTAAATTTCCCCTGGCACAGCTTGAGACTGTGTCCTCTTGTTCTGGTGCTGGGTGCCTGGGAGAAGAAACCAACCCTCACCTGGCTACAGCCTCCCTTCAGGGAGTTATAGACAGCAAGAAGGTCTCCCCTGAGCCTCCTCTTCTGCAGGCTAAGCAACCCCAGCTCCCTCAGCCTCTCCTCACAGGGCTGTGCTCCAGACCCCTCCCCAGCCCTTCTCTGGACACCTTCCAGCAGCTCAACATCTTTCCTAACCTGAATAATGAAAATGGAATGGAATGGAATGGAATGAATGGAATGGATTGAGGATTTAAATAGAAAATAATAGAATAGAATAGAATAGAATAGATATAATAATAGACATGAATAGATAGAATAGAATTAACCAGGTTGAAAAAAACCTTTGAGATCATTGAGTCCAACCTATCACCCAACACCATCTAATCAACTAAATCCTTGGCCCTCTTCCACCTTTGCTGTTGAACCATCACATTTCAGAGGTAGTGAAAGGGAAGCACTCTGGTGCCCCAACCAAATGGATCCTTTATAGTTTCATAGTTTCATAGTTTCAGTTAGGGTTGGAAGGGACCACAAGGATCATCTAGTTCCAACCCCCCTGGAACTAGATTTATTCTCCTATCTTTTTAGACCCTTTCAGCCCTTTTGCTCCACCACCACTGTCAAAAAGAGTTCATCCTTGTTGGAATTGCATTTTTGGTTGCTTTGCAGTATTCCATGCTGCAAAATATCCTGTGTCTTAGGTTTAGGGAGTGAAGCAGATGCTCTTTAACCCTTGCCCAAAGGATGAGGATCTCAAAGGTCTCTTCCAACCTGGTCTATTCTATTCTATTCTACTTCTATTCCATTCTAATTCTAGTCTATTCTATTCTTATTCTATTCTATTCTATTCTATTCTAAATCTATTCTAGTCTATTCCATTCTAATTCTAGTCTATTCCTATTCTATTCTATTCTATTCTATTCTATTTCTATTCTATTCTATTCTATTCTAAATCTATTCTAGTCTATTCCTATTCTATTCTATTCTATTCTATTCTATTCTATTCTATTCTATTCTATTCACAGGAAATGCTCCACACAGAATTGGAAAGAATTGGAAGTTTTAATGGGAGTACTCTTCACAACTATATACAACAGTACAAAACCAGCCTGGGCTTCTCCAAAGCCTCACTAGACCATCACCTTCCTAAAACCTTCTCCCAAACCAGGCCAAACCCAAGTCCTCCAATGCTGTTCCCTCGTCCCCCCTCCAACCTCCCTACCAGGCCTGAATGAAACAGCTAAAAATGAGCTTGCCAGCAGCCCCAGGCCCCACTCCCATGCATCTCAGAGGTAGCAAGAAGTTCTCCACAGACAGAGAGACTGCCAATTGGGATGTGCTGCCCAGGGAGGTGGTGGGGTCAGTGTCCCTGAAGGTGTTTAAGAAAAGACTGAAGGAGGCACTAAGGGCCATGGTCTAGTTGATTAGATAGGGCTGAGTGATCAGTTTGACTTGATGATCTTGGAGGTCTCTTCCAAGCTGGCTGATTCTGTGATAAGGGAGCCCAGGTCAGGAAGGGAAGAGGGACTAGAGAAGGGGCCAAACAGCTTGTGCTATTCACTTATAAAGAGTAGATGCAGGCATTCTGGGAATGAAATAGGAAAAGATGAGAGTTTGCAGTCCAGCCCTGGACTCTCTAGTCCTTTCTGGAGGTCCTCAACTCTGTGGTTCTTAAAGGCATCCAGCCTTAACCCATAGCATCCTGTCAGACCATATAGAATAAACAAGTGACCATCCATACCACTATGAAATGTATGAGCCAGCCACTTGAAAATAAAGGCTGCTTAGGTCCTTAAAAATCATCCTCCTCACTGTGCCTCCATATCCTTCATTGCTGATGACATCTCTCACAGCTCAGCTGACTTTCTGCTCTCTGTCTAAGCCCTTGGTTGCTCCCTACCAGCAGGGTTGGTTTCTACTAACCTTTTCCTCTGTCACTGGCTGGTTGACTGCTATGGCAGGGACTACCTCTGAGCATCTTGTCTTGGTTTTCTTACAGGTGGTACACTGACTTCTGTAGAAGATGTGGCTGAATCAGACTTCCTAGCAGAGCATGCAGACCTGTACAGTAGCAAGACAAGTGGCTTTTGGATAGGAATCTACAGAAACAGGAATGGTAACTATTGGACTTCTGTAACATGTGGAGTCCTGCAGCTGGGGAGGAACAAGAGCAGGCCCCACTGCAGACCAGGGAAAGCAGCTCCAGGGAGAAAGACCTTGGAGGCCTCATGGGCAGCAAAGCGTACTAAGGGACAGCAATGTGCCCTGGTGGCCAAGAGAGCCAATGGCATCCTGAGGTGCAGCAAGAGAAGTGTGGCCAGCAGGGCTGGGGAGGTTCGGCTGCCCCTCTGCTCTGCCCTGCTGAGACCACAGCTGCAATCCTGTGTCCACTGCTGGGCTCCCCAGTTCCAGAGAGACAGAGACCTGCTGGAGAGAGTCCAAGGGAGAGCTGTGAAGAGAGACTGAGAGCCCTGGGGCTGCTTAGTCTGGAGAGAAGAAGGCTGAGAGGGGACCTCATCAATGTCAGAGTTCATGCCAAAAGGTCATGTTTTGATGTTAGCTGTTTAAGCATTAGAATCACAGAAGAGTAGAGCCTCTGGAAAGGACCTCCAGAGATCATCCAGTCCAAATCCCCTGCCGGAGCAGGAGCACCCAGGGTAGTCCACAGAGGAATGCATCCAGAAGGGTAGATTCTTGGTTCTTAATGAGTGCTGCTGATTGGAAATATTAAAAGCCTCAAATCTTAGCTCCCAAATTACTTTTGCTTCAGTCTGAAGCTTTAGTACCCTGGGCAGAAATCTGGGGGTAAGTAAATGAAAACCGATCCATGGCTGGCCAGCCTGCAGCTCGTCCCCTGGGACACTCGGCATGCTGGCTTTGAGAGGAACAGCAAATGGAACAAAATGCTTTATTAGGCTGAGCCATGAAATTGTCACAGAAAGGTTCTGCTTGGAAAAGATCTTGAAAATCATCTGGTTTCACCCCCCTGCAAGAGCACCTCCTGTGAGACCAGGATGCTCAAGGCCCCACCCAGCCTCCACGGGAGGGAACGGATGGAGGAACCTGCAAACCCCAGGCCTGGCAGCCTGGCCTCAGTGCCAGGCAGGAGCATGGAGCAGATCCTCTTGGGAGCAATCACAGCACACCTGCAGGATGGCCAAGGGCTCAGGCCCAGCCAGCATGGATTTAGGAAGGGCAGGTCCTGCCTCTCCAACCTGATCTCCTGCTATGCCCAGGTGACTGCCTGGTGGCTGTGGGGCAGGCTGTGGATGTGGTCTGCCTGGACCTCAGCAAGGCCTTTGACACCATCCCCCACAGCAAACTGCTGGCCAAGCTGTCAGCCCCTGGCTTGGACAGCAGCACTCTGAGCTGGGTTAGGAACTGGCTGGAGGCTGAGCCCAGAGAGTGGTGGTGAATGGTGCCACAGCCAGCTGGCAGCCAGGCACCAGTGGTTGCCCCGGGATCAGTGCTGGGCCCCCATCCTGTCAACATCTTTATTTATGATCTGAGGAGTGCATTGAGTCCATCATCAGTAATTTGCAGATGACACCAAGCTGGGGGCAGGAGTTGACTGCTGAGGGCAGAGAGGCTTTGCAGAGGGACCTCGACAGGCTGGGCAGATGGGCAGAGGCCAAGGGCAGGAGATTGAACACATCCAAGTGCCAGGTGCTGCACACTGGCCACAGCAACCCCAGGCAGTGCTACAGGCTGGGGTCAGAGTGGCTGAGAGCTGCCAAACAGAGAGGGACCTGGGGTGCTTGTTGCCAGTAGGGTGACAGGAGCCTGCAGTGTGCCCAGGGGGACAAGAAGGCCAAGGAGCAGGGAGGTCATTCTGCCCCTGTACACTGCACTGGTTAGGCCACACCTTGAGTCCTGTGTCCAGTTCTGGGCCCCTCAGGTTTAGGAAAGATGTTGAGCTGCTGGAAGGTGTCCAGAGAAGGGCAACAAAGCTGGGGAGGGGTCTGGAGCACAGCCCTGTGAGGAGAGGCTGAGGGAGCTGGGGTTGCTTAGCCTGTGGAAGAGGAGGCTCAGGGGAGACCTCATTGCTCTCTACAGCTCCCTGAAGGGAGGTTGAAGCCAGGTGGGGGTTGGTCTCTTCTCCCAGGCAGCCAGCACCAGAACAAGAGGACACAGTCTCAAGCTGTGCCAGGGGAGGTTTAGGCTGGAGGTGAAGAGAAAGTTCTTCCCTGCAAGAGAGATTGGCCTTTGGGATATGCTGCCCAGGGAGGTGGTGGAGTCACCATTGCTGGAGTTGTTCACAAAAGGCTTGGATGTGGCACCTGGAGCCATAGTTTGGTTGTCAGGAGGTGTTAGGTGTTAGGTGACAGGTTGGACTTGATGATCTCTGAGGTCTTTTCCAACCTGGTCAATTCTGTGATTCTGTGATTGAACTCATCCAGGCCTGGAGCTTCCACAACTTCTCTGGGCAACCTGTTCCAGTGCCTCCCACCTTCACCACCCTCCATGCCTTTGTCAGAAGTCCCTCTTCAGGTCTCCTATAGCCCAGGTCAGGTACTGGAGGTCTGTTCTAAGGTCTTCTCTTCTCCAGGCTGAACAACCCCAACTCTCAATTCAGATCTTTGATGTGGGACTCATGGTATTGCTGCTAACATTTTCTCCACCAGGGCAGCTGCTGTGGCAGGATAACAGTGCCCTAGACTTTGCCAACTGGGGTGAAGGCCAGCCTGTGGGGGACCTCCTGGAACACTGTGTGGAGCTGTCTGCTTCCTCTGGCTACTGGAGCAGCCTTCCTTGCCACTCCCAGAAGGGTTTTATTTGTAAGAAAGCAAAGTAAGTGACTGCTTTAACAGTTGCTCTTTGTGTTCATGCTTCTAGTTCAGTAGCAGCAGCACAATATGGTCCTAGGAAAGACCAACCTGAAACACTCTGTTTACTGCCTGCCTTATCACCCATTCAGGCAGCATGATGAGTGCAGAGCTACCCTTCTTCTGTCTCCCCTGTTCGTGGTTAATTGCTGCAGCTCTCCACAGCTGCTTGCATTCTGTGCTGAATACTCCATTAATAGCTGGGAAATGGTCAATGATTTCTGAGAAGCTTTTAACTCCCCTGTGGCTTTGCTCCCCGCCAACAATCCACAGGTTTTCCCTAACAACCTTTCAATTCACTTTCTATGGGATGAGAGATTGATCAAGAATCTGCTTTTTTTCCTCCTGCTGCACTGGGATCACAGATCACAGGATGTTAGGAACTGAAAAGGACCTCTGGAGATCTTCCAATCCAGAGCAGGAGCAGAGAATCCAGCACAGGCACACAGGAACACATCCAGACAGGGCTGCAAAGGCTCCACAGAAGGAGACTCCACAACCTCTCTGGGCAGCCTGCTCCAGGCCTCTGGGACCCTCACAGTCAAGAAGTTCTTCCTCATGTTGAGGTGGAACCTCCTGGGCTGCAGTTTCCATCCATTGCCTCTTGTCCTATCCCAGGGCACAGTGAGCAGAGGCTGTCCCTGTCCCTTCCTTCCTGACCCCCAGCCCTCAGCTCTTGATAGACATTGATCAGATCCCTCTCAGCCTTTTCCTCTCCAGACCAAACAGCCCCAGGGCTCTCAGCCTCTCCTCCCCAGGCAGGGCTCCAGGCCCTTCAGCATCCTTGTAACCCTCCCTTGGACTGCCCAGAGAGGTTGTGGAGTCTCCTGCTCTGGAGCCTTTCCAGCCCCACCTGGATATGTTCCTGTGTGACCTGCCCTGGGTGATGCTGCTCTGGCAGGGGGGTTTGGAGTGGAGGGTCTCTGGAGGTCCATTCCAACCCCTAACATTCTGTGGTTCTGCTAATTGTGTGCAGTCCAGGAAACCTGTCAGATACCCTCAGCTTTGCTTCAAGTTACTCCCAGGCTTCCCAGCACCCAGACCTAGTGAAGAGGGCAAGTTCTATTAAGCAGGGGAGAAGAGAGATTCCCTCCAAAGCAGGCAGGAACTCCCTGTGCTTGCAAGATCTTTGGGTGTTCAGAAAGAAGCAGGAAGAGGGCTTAAATATCAAAAGGTTACAATTTAATTAGAGTTAAGAATCAACCACACCTTTGGACCTCTGCTCATTCAGCAGATGCTTTTGCACAAGTGAGAAGGTCACCTGGATGCACAGGTTACCAGAGCTCTCTCAGGAAGAAACTGTCACCCTCTGAGATCTTGACTAAGCTTTTGTCTTTGTCTTTGTCTTTGGCAGCTATCCTTGCAGCAGCTACAAGCATGGAAGGTAGGATTTTGTTCTTCTGTCTCTATGGGTTCAGAGAGGCATGAAAAGCAATGCCTGAGTTTACTGAATGAAGTGGTGTTTGGGATTCATTTGCCTTTGATGTCTTAATTGGTTATGAGATGAGGTGACTGGGGAGGGACCTTTGAGGCTGTCAGGGAGGGATAGGACTGGGGGAGTGGAGCAAAGCTATAAGTGGGGAGATTGAGAGTGGATGTTAGGAAGAAGTTGTTCCCCAGGAGGGTGGTGAGAGCCTGGCACAGCTGCCCAGGGAGGTGGTGGAATCTATGAGATCAATTTACTTTGTTGCCACTGAATTGGTTCCCAGCACAATTTAGCACAGCCTATGAGACACTTAAAACAATTGGATGCTTTCACAGGATCACAGAACTGTCAGGGCTGGAAGGGACCTCGAGGATCAGCCAGTCCCAACCCCCCTGCCATGGGCAGGGACACCTTCACACTGCAGCAGTTGCTCACAGCCACATCCAGCCTGGCTGCAAACACCTCCAGGCAGGAGGCTTCCACCACCTCCCTGGGCAGCCTGTGCCAGGCTCTCACCACCCTCCTGGGCAACAACTTCTTCCTCACAGCCAATCTCAATCTCCCCACTTCTACTTTTGCTCCATCCCCCCCAGTCCTATCCCTCCCTGACACCCTCCAAAGTCCCTCCCCAGCTTTCTTGAAGCCCCCTGCAGATCCTGGCAGGCCACAAGAAGGTCTCCTCAGATCCTTCTCTTTGGTGAACTCATCACCTTCTCTTTGCTCCTTCTTTTGCCTGCTAAGATCTATGAGGTGGACTGACATAGAGGCATGGTGATTGATTTCCCCCCTGTAGTAATCAAGAGGCCAAGCAGACCAATTCATTTTCAGTACTCTCAATTCCTGTACATTTTTGTGGCTACATTGCACTCACTTCTGCTCTTGATTTACAGGTGGAAAAGGAACCAAGCACCCAGGCACATGAATGTGTGGATAGTGCTTACTCTGCTCCTCATCATTTCATTAGGGATGGGATTCATGATGTACTTCCTGATCCAGGTGAGAACTCAAAGGCAGACTGGAGGAGAGGCCAGAGGTGGCAGCAGCACGCTGGTGGAATACAGCCATGTCCTCACTGGAGGGGATTCTGAGAATGATGCCACCCACAAAGGCCAAAATGAGCAGAGTGTGGTCTAAGGCAGCCCAGTGCATGGTTGAGCTTAAAATAATCTAGATGGGAGAAAAGAAATCTTTGTAAAAGGTAGATGCAGCTCACAGACATGGTTAGCAATTGTTGCATGGTAAGGACTAAGAGCTCCTGCTCTGTGCTCTCCAAGGAACACTCCCAGGACCAAGACTCAGCACTGTACAAATGCCAATCAAAGAAACATGAAGCCCTGGGAGTTCAGAGTTCAAACTCAGGGCTGACCACCCAAGTGCTCTCTCTTTTGGGGCAGCATCACACACAGAGGGAAGCACAGGCACGTGGTGAGCACCTCTTTGAAGAGCACTGAGCCCCACAGCCTCCACTTTGACTGTCTCACCACCACACCCTGAGCTGTGCACACAGCTACCCAAGGCAAAAAGTGTTTGGAGTAAACAGTCTGGGGAAGAGAAGGCTCCCAGGAGACCTTCTTGTGACCTTCCAGGATCTGAAGGGCCACAAGAAAGCTGGGGAGGGACTTTTGAGGGTGTCAGGGAGGGATAGGACTGGGGGGATGGAGCAAAAGTAGAAGTGGGGAGATTGAGATTGGCTGTGAGGAAGAAGCTGCTCCCCCACGAGGGTGGTGAGAGCCTGGCACAGGCTGCCCAGGGAGGTGGTGGCAGCCTCCTGCCTGGAGGTGTTTGCAGCCAGGCTGGCTGTGGCTGTGAGCAACCTGCTGTAGTGTGAGGTGTCCCTGCCCATGGCAGGGGGTTGGCACTGGCTGAGCCTTGAGCTCCCTTCCAGCCCTGGCAGTTCTGTGATCCTGTGAAAGCATCCAATTATTTCCAGTGTCTCATAGGCTGTGCTGAACTGTGCTGGGCACCAATTCAGGTATTAAGGTCCCTCCCAATCCTGCCAATTCTGTGATTTTCTCCACTATTGCTCCTGGTTTCCACTCCTCCATGACACAGCAATAAAAGTGAAATGCAAATCCTTGTGCTTCTCCCATTGGATTGTGCTAACCTTTGCAGTCAGATCCTGTGCCTTTGAATGGTTTGTATGCTTATGACTAAGAGCTTCTATCAATAAAGGATCAATATATTGCATAATAACAGCATCTCCATGGTCTTCAATCAGCATGTGGAAATCCTAGCTGGCTTGGTGATCCCATCAGCCTGTTACAGCTAGGGAGAGGCTGTCAGGAGGAAACACAGAAACACGAGCAAGGCACCAGACTTCAAGGAAACATAAAGCAGCTGTGTAGTAGAGTGGATGCCAAGTGAAGCTGGAGGCATCCCTGGGGAAGAGAAGACTCCCAGGAGACCTTCTGCTCTGAGGGATCTGCTTTCATTTCCCTTGCCTGTTCATCTGAGGATGTCTTTCCTCACTGGCCTCCAACTCCCTGACCACTCACAGGGCTCTGTATCCCTGCTGCAGGTCACTAAGGCAGTGCTGCACGCTTGGCACTGAACTGCCTGAGAGGTTTGCTGTGCTCCCTCTGAATTCCAGGCTGGCTGTGACCTACTGAAGAGAAAAAAAACCAAGGGGAGGTGTCTCTGGGAATCCATCCAAGCCATGAAGAGTGCACAGGACAGCTCATTGGGCAGGATGGATTCCCATGGCTTTGGACTGCTGGTTAGAAGAGCAGAATCAGTTTTGGTGCTAGAAGTCCTCTAAGTCCAACCATTCTCTAACTCTGCCAAAGCTGATGCTGAGCCATGGTCCTCAGCACCACATCTCTGCCTCTCTGAAGCCCCTCCAGGGATGGGGATGCAACCACCTCCCTGGGCAGCCTATGCCAGGCTTTGAGAACCCTTCCAGGGAAGAAGTTTCTTCTAATCTCCAACCTAAACCTTCCCTGGGGCAACTTGAGGCTGTTTCCTCTTGTCCTATAACTTGTTTCTGGGGAGAAGAGAGCAACCCCACCTGGCCTCAGCCTCCTTTCAGGGAGTTGTAGAGAGCAATGAGGTCTCCCCTCAGCCTCCTCTTCTCCAGGCTGAACACCCCCAGCTCCCTCAGCTGCTCCTCCCCAGCCCTGTTCTGCAGACCTCTCCCCAGCTTTGTTGCCCTTCCCTGGGCCTGCTCCAGCTCCTCAATGTCTTTCTTGTAGTGAGGGACCCAAAGCTGAACCCAATACTCAGGATGTGACCTCCCCAGTGCTGAGTACAAGGGGATGATCACTTCCCTGCTCCTGCTGGCCACACCATTGCTGATCCAGGCCAGGATGCTGGTGGCCTTGGTCACCTGGGCACACACTGGTTCCTCTCTAGCTGGCTATGAACCATCACCTCGAGGTCCTCTCTCTGTTGGGCATCTTCCCAGCCACTCTTCACCAAGCCTGGAGAGTTGCATGGGGTTGTTGTGACCCAAGTGCAGGACTCGGCACTTGGCCCTGTTGAACACAGTTGACCTTGTCCCATCCAGCCAGCCTGGCCAGGGCCCTCTGCAGAGCCTTCCTGCCTTCAAGCAGATCAACACTCCTGCCCAGCTTGGTGTCATCTGCAGACCTACTGAGGGTGCCTCAATTCCCTGCTCCAGATCATTAAGTTGTTAAACACAACTGGTCCCAGCACTGTGCCCTGGGGAGCACCACTTGTGCCCAGCTGCCACCTGGAGTTAACTCCATTCCCCACCACTTCTTGGGCACAGCCAGCAGCCAGTTCTTACCCCAGAGAAGCCTCCACCCACCCAAGGCAGGAGCAGGCAATGTCTCAAGGACTGTGGAGGACAGTTTCAAAGCTTTACTAAAGTGCAGGTAGACAACACCCACAGCCTGTTCCTCAGTCACACTGTGATAGAAGGAGATCAGGCTGGTAAAGCAAGACCTGCCCCTCCTGAACCCATGCTGCCTGGGCCTGACCCCCTGGCTGCCCTGAACATGCTGCTTAGTGGCACTCCAGATGACTGCTCCATGACCCTCCCTGGCACTGAGGTCAGCCTGACATGTCTGTAGTTCCCTGAGTCCTCCTTCTGGCCCTTCCTGTAGGTGGGTGCTGCATTTAGAATCAGAGAAGTGTCAGGGTTGGAAGGGACCTCGAGGATCAGCCAGTTCCAGCCCCCCTGCCATGGCCAGGGACACCTCACCCCACAGCAGGTTGCTCACAGCCACAGCCAGCCTGGCTGCAAAACACCTCCAGGCAGGAGGCTTCCACCACCTCCCTGGGCAGCCTGTGCCAGGCTCTCACCACCCTCATGGGCAACAACTTCTTCCTCACAGCCAATCTCAATCTCCCCACTTCTATACAATACAATACACTACACCAGGTTGGAAGAGACCTTCAAGATCATCGTGTCCAACCCATCAACCAATCCAACCCACCTAAACAACTAACCCATGGCACCAGCAAGTCTCCTCCTGAACACCTCCAATGATGGTGACTCCACCACCTCCCTGGGCAGCACATTCCAATGGGCAATCACTCTCTCTGTAAAGAACTTCCTCCTAACCTCCAGCCTAAACCTCCCCTGGCGCAGCCTGGGACTGTGTCCTCTTGTTCTCGTGCTGGTTGCTAGAGAGAAAAGGCCAACCTCTGCCTGGCTACAACCTCCCTTCAGGGAGTTGCAGAGAGCAAGAAGGTCTCCCCTGAGTCTCCTCTTCTCAGGCTAAGCAACCCCAGCTCCCTCAGCCTCTCCTCACAGGGCTGTGCTCCAGACCCCTCCCCAGCTTTGTTGCCCTTCTCTGGACACCTTCCAGCAAGTCAACCTCCTTCCTAAACTGAGGGGCCCAGAGCTGGACACAGGACTCAAGGTGCGGCCTAACCAGTGCAGTGTACAGGGGCAGAATGACCTCCCTGCTCCTGCTGGCCACACTGCTCCTGATGCAGGCCAGGATGCCATTGGCCTTCTTGGCTGCCTGGGCACACTGCAGGCTCATGTTCAGCCTCCCATCAACCAGCACCCCCAGGTCCCTCTCTGCCTGGCTGCTCTCAGCCACTCTGACCCCAGCCTGTAGCACTGCCTGGGGTTGCTGTGGCCAATGTGCAGCACCTGGCACTTGGATGTGTTCAATCTCCTGCCCTTGGCCTCTGCCCATCTGTCCAGCCTGTCGAGGTCCCTCTGCAAAGGCTCTCTGCCCTCCAGCAGATCAACTCCTGCCCCCAGCTTAGTTTTGCTCCATTCCCCCCCAGTCCTGTCACTCCCTAAAAAGTCCCTCCCCAGCTTTTCTGTAGATCCTGGAAGGCCACAAGAAGGTCTCCTGGGAGCCTTCTCCTCTCCAGCCTGCACAACCCCAACTCTCTCAGGCTGTCTGCAGAGCAGAGTAGCTCCAGCCCTCTGCTCATCCTCGTGGGCCATCTCTGGACACATCCCTTCTCAGGACATTTGCCAGTCTCCTGCCAGCTGTGGCCTCCCCATTTAGCCAGGAGTGCTGGGAAATGATGGAAAGTGCCTTGGTGAGCACTTCCAGCAGCTCCTCTGGGTGAGCTGAAAATTTCCCCCAACATAAAACTGCCAGAGCAGCTCAGTTGGAAGCAGATGAAGCTGCATTTGCAAGCAGACTACACTCTACAATGGCAGGCAAGGAATGGGTACAAAAGACACAATATTGACATTTGTGTAGAGGTATTTACAACTGACAAACAACACAGGAGCCCCCCTGGACAAACCCTGCTCCCTAGCCCCCCTCCTCCGGTACACAAGTGACAAGAGGAAGAGCAGAGAGTATTTGTTAAGGCACTCAGCCACAACAAAGAGCACAGCCAAGGGCAGCAAAGCCAGGAGAAGCAGCAGCCAGGGCAAGGAAGCTGAGAAGAGAGAAAGGAAGTTAGAGCCAACTTTGTTAGCAGTCTGTCCAATGGGCTTGTTTAGAACTTACCATTGCTTTCCCTCTTACACCCAGTGGTGACTTATTTACATTCTACCCCTTTCTGTTCAAGATCCAAGGAAAAGGAGCAAGGTCAAGGGGACTGGCTGCAAGAGGAGTTTGAGTGCAGACACACACAGGTGTATGGATGGCAAGCACCCAAGGGTGCTGGGGTAGTTTCAGGCTGTGACTGGAAAATTTCACAGTATCACAGTGTCACCAAGGTTGGCAGAGACCTCAAAGATCATGGAGTCCAACCTGTCACCACAGACCTCATGGCACCAAGTCCCCCCTTGAACATCTCCAGGAATGGTGACTCCACCACCTCCCTGGGCAGCACATCCCAATGGCTAACAACTCTCTCAGTGAAGAACTTTCTCCTCACCTCCAGCCTAAAGTTCCCCTTGTGCAGCTTGAGACTGTGTCCTCTTGTTCTGGTGCTGGTTGCTAGAGAGAAGAGACCAAGTCCCTCCTGGCTACAACCACCCTGCAGGTAGTTGTAGAGAGCAACGAGGTCCCTTGTCCTTCCTAAACTGAGGGGCCCAGAGCTGGACACAGGACTCAAGGTGCAGCCTAACCAGTGCAGTGTACAGGGGCAGAATGACCTCCCTGCTCCTGCTGGCCACACTCTTCCTGATGTAGGCCAGGATGCCATTGGCCTTCTTGGCCCCCTGGGCACACTGCAGGCTCCTGTTCATCCTACTGTCAACCAGCACCCCCAGGTCCCTCTCTGTTTGGCAGCTCTCAGCCACTCTGACCCCAGCCTGTAGCACTGCCTGGGGTTGCTGTGGCCAATGTGCAGCACCTGGCACTTGGATGTGTTTAATCTCCTGCCCTTGGCCTCTGCCCATCTGTCCAGCCTGTCGAGGTCCCTCTGCAGAGCTCTCCGACCCTCTAACAGATCAACTCCTGCCCCCAGCTTGGTGTCATCTGCAAACTTAGTGAAGATGAAAGAGGAAAAATGAGAGACAACTCAAATGGCAGTTTCTGATGATTGTCTTCCCTCCTTTTCCTTTGTGGTAGCTTCAGGCTATGATTTCAAGCAGAAAAGTAGAAAACTGTAAATAAATCACTGGTGGGTGTGAAAAGGAAAAGCAGAGATGGTTCTAAACAATGTCATTGGAGACATAGCTGCTGTAAGACTGCTTGTACCAAATCATTCTGGGGGCACTTCTTCTGATCTCTTCTCTTCTTGCATCTGAAGGGATTTGCTACCCTGCTTCTGCTTGACCTTGGCTGCATTGCTGTGGTGAAGTCTAACAGCTGCTTACTTTTTCCCTGCTCCTTTCTCCCTTTGGGACTGGGGGTGGGGGTCAGAGGCACAGCTCTCCTGGTGTCTGACCAGGGGGTTCTTGTGTTGTTTGTTAATTGTAAATCCCTGTGCATATTGGAACTGCTGGCTATGTTGTACAGGTTCATTGCACTCCACTGTAGAGTGTGGTTTTGCCTCTAAATACAGCCTGCATTTGCTCCCAGCTGAGCTGCTCTGGCAAAGTTAAAGTTGGAGGCAAATCTCAACCTACCACATCCTCCAAAACAAATCACAGCAGCATGGCTGAAGCTGATTTCTTCTTAGTAAAGGGCTGAGCCCCCCTGGCAATGTTTGAGATTCCTCTTTGGTTCTCTCTTTGCCCTTGGTACAAGGAATGAGTTGCTGCATGGTGCAATCTGTGCTTCTTGGATTAAATCAGTTTGAAAGGCAATTCTGTTGCCAAAACAGCTGCTCAACAGAAAGGTTAACAGAGCAGGGCCCCAGAAATGCTCAGGGGTTGGAGCAGCTCTGCTCTGAGGACAGGCTGAGGGAGCTGGGGGTGTGCAGCCTGGAGAAGAGAAGGCTCCAGGGAGACCTTAGAGCAGCCTGACAGGACCTGAAGGGGCTACAAGAAGGCTGCAGAGAGACTGTTTGCAAAGGCCTGCAGGGACAGGACCAGGGGCAGTGGCTTCAGACTAGAGCAGAGCAGACTCAGATTGGATGTGAGGAACAAGTTCTGCACCAGGAGGGTGGTGGAACACTGGCACAGGTTGCCCAGGGAGGTGGTTGAGGCTCCATGGCTGGAGATATTCAAGGTGAGGCTGGACAGGGCTCTGGGCAACCTGATCTAGTTGGGGATGTCCCTGCTGAGTGCAGAGGGGTTGGACTGGGTGAGCTTTGGAGGTCCCTTCCAACCCCCAACCCAGACCATTCTGTGCTTCTATGGTTCTAATTTCTACAGGCTCTCCTGAGACAAATTCAGATGACATAGCACAGTTGCTTTACCAGCTGATAAACCAGGAAGACAAAAGCCAGGTGGCTGCATAGTGCCCAGCTCCTGAGCAAAATGAAATGATCTCCTCTCAGATGTGTCCAGGCTTAGCTCAGTGCCCCCTGCCCTGGATAACAAACTGGTTGATAGACAGGGGCAAAGAGTAGTTGGAAATGGAGCTAAATCTGGCAGGTGCCAGTCACCAGTGGTGTCCCCCAGAGCTCTTTAATGTCTGCATAGAGGCTCCCTTGGAGAGTCTGCAGATGGCACCAAGCTGTTGGCTGTGTCCAGCTGCTAGAGGCCAGGGAAGCTTCACAGCAGGACCTGGACAGGTGAGAGCCATGGGCCAAGGCTCAGTGGAGGAAGTTCAGCAAGGCCAACGGTCAGGTCCTGCACCTGGCTCACAGCCACCCCATGGGGAGCTCCAGAGCTGGGGAGGTGTGGCTGGAAAGCTGCAGCTGGGAGAGGGACCTGGGGGTGCTGGGTGGCAGTCACTGAGCATGAGGCAGCAGTGCCCAGGGGCCAAGAAAGCCAAAGGCCTCCTGGCTGGGATCAGAAGCAGGGTGGGCAGCAGGGCCAGGGAGGGGATCATCCCCCTCTGCTCAGCACTGGGGAGGCCACAGCTGGAGTGCTGTGCTCAGCTCTGGGGCCCTCCCTGCAGGAAGGACATTGAGGGGCTGGAGCCTGTGCAGAGCAGGGCAGCCAGGCTGCAGCAGGGCCTGGAGCCCCTGGGCTAGAGGAGGGGCTGAGGGAGCTGGGGGTGTTGAGGCTGGAGAAGAGGAGGCTGAGGGAGACCTCCTTGCTCTCTGCAGCTCCCTGCAGGGAGGTTGCAGTGAGGAGGGGACAGCCTCTGCTCCTTGGTGCCAAGCCCCAGGAGCAGAGGCAATGGTTCCAAGCTGCCCCAGGGGAGGCTCAGGCTGGCTGCTAGGAAATCTTTCTTGCCTGGAAGGGTTCTCAGCCAGGGCTGTGGTGGCAAACGTTGAGACTTGCATTTGGACAGACGGAAACTTCACTTTCAGAGGCCAAGTTTGAATTTTGCACTTACTTATAGGTTTCAGAAGCCCACACGTGACAGGAGCCCCACACGTGACAGACATTTCCTTATTTAGAACCCAGGGTTTTCTCTGGCAGCTAAAACCCTGCACCAGAGAGCAGAAGCCAGTGCCACTTGGTTTCCTGAAGCCTCCTACTGCAGCCATTCTTTTCAGCTCATTTCGTTGTGAGCAAGAAGGAAGAAATGAAACATCTGACTCTCCCTACGGTCTTATTTTTCCTCTCTTTCCCTCACACTGCTTCTCAGACACTTGGTGAGTCTTTGTGTGTTCTTTGTATCCCCTGCAAAAGTGGATGTGAAAGTTGCCATGCTTTTGTTGTCTTGCTTTAAAATGTCCATGCAGCTTCCCTCCCCTGCAGCTGGGATTCATTCTGCCTGGAGTGGTCCATAGATGTCCAGCAGGGATGCAGGTGCAGAGGTGTTGGTTCACTTTTCCAGACTCAGGATGGGATAAATCAAGAGCCATGGATGCAGAGAAAGATTTCCTCTGGGGTACAGCTTAACTGTTGGCTGTGTCAGCTCTGAGATTGACTTCAGTGTGCTCCAAGGTCCTTGTCTGTGTGTGTCACTGAGCAGCTGAAATGGAGCAAGGACCTCAGCAAGGTGCTGTATGTGCACCCCCTAGCCCCAGGCTGTGTGGGATGAGATGGAGCTTGTGGCTTGATGAGAGTTGTGATACTGTGGTGAGAAAAAGAGTCAAGTACAGCCCTGGAATAATCACTGCAGCTCTCAGGGTAAGGCTAAGAGCTGCAAAGCAACCCAGGACAGACCACAGCGCCCTTGTGAGTCAGGGACAGTGTTCCTGTATCCTTCAAGTCATTAGATGTGTGGAGTGGAGTACAGATCCCAGCTTGCCAAAGCTGTGTGAGCTGTGCCAGCACTAGCCTGTGCACAAATGGGCTCTCCTCTCTCCTCTGCAAGCTGGGACCCAGGCCCCCAGGACAGCCCCAGCACAACCCTCACAGTTTCCAGCAAGAACTTCTATTTTTAGATCCAAAAATGCTATGAGAGGCAACAGCTGAAACATAGGGCACTACACTAAGCACTGAGCAGTAAGGAAGGAAAGACTTAATAAGATACAATTCTCTCTATCTAAATGGAGAGAAGAAAGTAGACTTTTAGCTCCGAAGTTAGATCTGAAGAAGTGAATCTTCCACAACTTACTGAGCCAGACAAAGTAACCCCCTGGGATGGTACTAAAGGCAGGAACCCCGGCAAGAGCTACTCCTCCAGGCAGAGCTTCCCAAAATTTCCCTGATTTCCCTGAGTCCTGTGTCCAGTTCTGGGCTCCTCAGTTTAAGAAGGACATTGAGAGACTTGAAGGTGTCCAGAGAAGGGCAACAAAGCTGGGGAGGGGTCTGGAGCACAGCCCTGTGAGGAGAGGCTGAGGGAGCTGGGGTTGCTTAGCCTGGAGAAGAGGAGGCTCAGGGGAGACCTCATTGCTCTCTCCAACTCCCTGAAGGGAGGTTGTAGCCAGGCAGAGGTTGGTCTCTTCTCCCAGGCAGCCAGTACCAGAACAAGAGGACACAGTCTCAGGCTGTGCCAGGGCAGGTTTAGACTGGATGTTAGGAAGAAGTTCTATACCGAGAGAGTGATTGCCCATTGGAATGGGCTGCCCGGGGAGGTGGTGGAGTCACCATCATTGGAGGTGTTCAAGAAGAGGCTTGATGGGGTGCTTGGTGCCACGGTTCAGTTGTTTAGTTGTTTAGGTGGGTTGTATTGTATTGTATTGGATTGGATTGGATTGGATTGGATTGTACTGTATTGTATTTAGGTGGGTTGGATTGGTTGATAGGTTGGACGCGATGATCTTGAAGGTCTCTTCCAACCTGGTGTATTGTATTGTATTGTATTGTATTGTATTGTATTGTATTGTAACAAGAGGACACAGTCTCAAGCTGTGCCAGGGGATGTTCAGGTTGGAGGTGAGGAAGAAATTCTTCCCAGCAAGAGAGATTGGCCATTGGGATGTGCTGCCCAGGGAGGTGGTGGAGTCACCGTCCCTGGAGGTGTTCAAGAGGGGATTGGATGTGGCACTTGGTGCCATGGTTTAGTTGTCAGGAGGTGTTAGGTTTTAGGTGACAGGTTGGACTTGATGATCTCTGAGGTCTTTTCCAACCTGGTTGATTCTATGCTCCCAGCATTGACTTGTGTGTTTTGGGAGGGTATCACATTGTCCCTTCTCTCAGATGGCTCTGGGGCTGATGCTACATCACCAGGTGGGATTACAAATTTCTGCAGGGACAGGACCAGCAGCAATGGCTTCAAACTAGAGCAGAGCAGATTGAGATTGGATGTGAGGAACAAGTTCTGCACCAGGAGGCTGCTGGAACACTGGAACAGGTTGCCCAGGGAGGTGGTTGAGGCTCCATCCCTGGAGATATTCCAGGTGGGGCCGAACAGGGCTCTGGGCAACCTGATCTAGCTGGGGATGTCCCTGCTGAGCACAGGGGGGGTTGGAATGGATGTATTTTATCTTCCCTTACTCCTGTGTATTGTATTTACTGCAGCTGCACTTGGTTTTCCTTCCCAGTTTTGGATCTCTGCAGGAGTGACTCAGACTTAGTCTCCTGGCATGAGTCAGAGCAGGGCAGAAGCCTCCCAAGCTCCCCTCCTCCGGTGCTCGCCATCACTGCATTAATTGTGGTCATTTTCTCTTACAGACAAGGGAAATTCTTAATCTACAACGTGGACACTCAGCTGTGTCTGGTGGCTCAGAGCTCTGGAGCAGTCACAGCAGCTGCCTGCAAGGCAAACACAGCATCACAAGAGTTCAAGTGGGTGTCTGAGCAGCGAGTGCTGAGCGTGGCCTTTGCACAGTGCTTGGGAGTGCCCCACAGGCAAAGCCAGGCCCACGTCTCTCTGTACTCATGCCACCAGCAAGGGGCATTCCTGACATGGGAGTGCAGGAACGGGACCCTGGCACTCCAGGGGGAAGGTTTATTTCTCAGTGCTGGCAACAGGCAAGGGGACAACGCTGTGCTGAGCACAGGACCAGCGCAGAGGTGGAGGATCTATGGAACCAGGGAGCATTTGTGTTCTCGAGGCCACGAAGGTGAAGCTTCAAGATTAATCTTAATGGTTTATTGAACCCATTTCCTCTCCACCATGGATAAGGTCCTCTGATTTCTGCTCTCCTTGGCCTTACTTATTGCTCTCTCCAACTCCCTGAAGGGAAGTTGTAGCCAGGCTGGATGTTAGGAAGAAGTTCTTCCCAGCAAGAGAGATTGGCCATTGGGATGTGCTGCCCAGAGAGGTGGTGGAGTCCCCATCCCTGGAGGTGTTTAGGAAGAGCCTGGATGAGGCACTTGGTGCCATGGTTTAGATGGTGCTGGGTGACAGGCTGGAGTTGAGGATCTCAAATGTCTTTTCCAACCTGGTTTATTCTCTTCTCTTCTCTTCTCTTCTCTTCTCTTCTCTTCTCTTCTCTTCTCTTCTCTTCTCTTCTCTTCTCTTCTCTTCTGCTCTGCTCTGTTCTGCTCTGTTCTGTTCTGTTCTGCTCTAACATTATCTATTGCTCCTGAGGAAGAGGTGGACTGGATGATAATTGGTTAGGATATACAGGAACCTGCCTGAAGGTGTGCAGCACATCCCCAGTATAGGAAGGACCTGGACCTGATGGAGAGGGTCCAGAGGAGGGTCTCAAAAATGATCATGATGTTGGAGCAGCTCTGCTATGATGACAGGCTGAGGGAGCTGGGGGTGTTCAGGCTGGAGGAGGCTGAGGGAGACCTCCTTCCTCTCTGCAGCTCCCTGAAGAGAGGTTGCAGTGAGGAGGGGACAGCCTCTGCTCCTTGGTGCCAAGCCCCAGGAGCAGAGGCAATGGTTCCAAGCTGCCTCAAGGGGAGGTTCAGGCTGGCTGCTAGGAAATATATCTTCCTGGAAGGGTTCTCAGGCAGTGGAATGTTGTGCCTAGAGACCTAGTAACAACATTCCAGTACCTGAAGGGGGCTACAAGAAGGCTGCAGGGAGACTGTTTGAAAGGCCTGCAGGGACAGGACCAGGGGCAATGGCTTCAGACTAGAGCAGAGCAGATTGAGATTGGATGTGAGGAACAAGTTCAGCACCAGGAGGGTGGTGGAACACTGGCACAGGTTGCCCAGGGAGGTGGTTGAGGCTCCATCCCTGCAGATATTCAAGGTGAGGCTGGACAGGGCTCTGGGCAACCTGATCTAGTTGGGGATGTCCCTGATGAGTGCAGGGGGTTGGACTGGATGAGCTTTGGAGGTCCCTTCCAAGCCAGTCCATCCTGTGATTCTATGGTCATTATGTCCAGCCATTAACCCTACTCTTTTCCCCCTCAGATCTGTTCACCCTGGCAGGAAATGCCAACGGAGCTGCCTGTGCCTTCCCCTTCCAGCTGGGGGGCAGCTGGCACAGCGAGTGCACGGCGGCTGGCAGGGCTGACGGCTTGCTCTGGTGTGCCACCACCCCCAGCTTCGACCAGGACCATCTCTATGGCTTCTGTCCCACTGGCTGTAAGTCCCAAGTGCTGTAACACTGCTCTGCTAGGGAAATCCAGCAGTACTGCCAGGCTGGTCACAGCAGGGCAGGGAGAAAACTTCTCATGACTTCATTTTACTCCACAACGTCTCTGCCATGCCACAGCATTCCTGCACCTGGGCAGGAAGAATATCCTCCAGCAGGACAGGCTGGGAGGTGGTCTGCTGGAGAGCAGCCTTGTGGAGAAGGACCTGGGAGTGCTGGTGAGCAGCAATCTCTCCATAGCACGGCAATGTGCCCTGGGGGCCAAGAAGGCCAATGGGGGCCTGGGGGGCATTCAGAGGAGTGTGTCCAGCAGAGCCAGGGAGGTTCTCCTCCCCCTCTGCTCTGCCCTGCTGAGACCTCACCTGGAATATTGCATCCAGCTCTGGGCTCCCCAGCTCAGCAGGGACAGGGATCTGCTGGAGAGAGTCCAAGGGAGGGCTGCAAGGATGCTGCAGGGACTGCAGCACTGCCTGGGGAGGAGAGGCTGAGAGCCCTGGGGCTGTTTAGTCTGGAGAGGAAAAGGCTGAGAGGGATCTGATCAATGTCTCTCAATAGCTGAGGGCTGGGGGGCAAGTGGAGGGGGCCAAGTTCTTTTCGATGGTGCACAGCAATAAGGCAAGGACCAATGGATACAAACTGGAACGGAGAAGGTTTCACCTCAACACGAGGAGAAACTTCTTTGGTGTGAGGGTGCTGGGGACCTGGAGCAGGCTGCCCAGAGAGGTTGTGGAGTCTCCTGCTCTGGAGACTTTCCATCCCTGTCTGGATGTGTTCCTGTGTGACCTGTGCTGGATTCTATGCTCCTGCTCTGGTAGGGAGTTGGACTGGAAGCTCTCCAGAGGTCCCTTCCAACTCCTCACTTCCTGTGATCTGTGATCCTGTGATTAGATAACTGTTGGCTCACTATCACCAACTCCTGAAGCTACCACTCCAAAGAAGCTAAGAATTGGCAAAGAATCAGCAATAAAGGAACAGCCTTACAGCATATTGCTGGGGAAGTCCAATGTGTTTCCCTCAAGCAAAGAGAATGTGAAGAGAAGCTGTGACCACAGCTCATTAGCACTTGCCCAGGGAGCAGCTCTGCTGGCAGGGAACTCTCAGAAGACAGTTTCTAAACTCCAGTTGCCTCAAGCATGCAGGCAAGAAAGAAGCACTGAAAGGTAAACAAATCATCAAAGCATCAAATCATTCAGGATGCAAAAGATCAATGAGAAACCTGACACTGCCACCACGAAACCACGGCCCCAAGAGCCACATCTGCAAGGCCTGGGGACCATCCACCCTTGTGGATGTGGGGCAGGCTGTGGATGTGGTCTGCCTGGACTTCAGCAAGGCCTTTGACACCATCCCCCACAGCAAACTCCTGGCCAAGCTGTCAGCCCCTGGCTTGGACAGCAGCACTCTGAGCTGGGTTAGGAACTGGCTGGAGGCCGAGCCCAGAGAGTGGTGGTGAATGGTGCCACAGCCAGCTGGCAGCCAGGCACCAGTGGTGTGCCCCAGGGATCAGTGCTGGGCCCCAGCCTGTTCAGTATCTTTATTGATGATCTGGATGAGGGCATTGAGACAGTCATCAGCACATATGCAGCTGACACCAAGCTGGGAGCAGATGTTGGTCAGTTAGAGGGCAGAAGGGCTCTGCAGAGGGACCTCGACCCACTGGACAGATGGGCAGAGTCCAACAGGATGGCATTCAACAAGTCCAAGTGCCAGGGGCTGCACTTTGGCCACAGCAACCCCAGGCAGAGCTACAGGCTGGGGTCAGAGTGGCTGAGAGCTGCCAAACAGAGAGGGACCTGGGGCTGCTGATTGACAGCTGCCTGAACATGAGCCAGCAGTGTGCCCAGGGGGACAAGAAGGCCAATGGCATCCTGGCCTGCATCAGGAAGAGTGTGGCCAGCAGGAGCAGGGAGGTCATTGTGCCCCTGTGCTCAGCACTGGTTAGGCCACACCTTGAGTCCTGTGTCCAGTTCTGGGCCCTTCAGTTTGGGAAGGACATTGAGACACTTGAAGGTGTCCAGAGAAGGGCAACAAGGCTGGGGAGAGGCCTTGAGCACAGCCCTGTGAGGAGAGGCTGAGGGAGCTGGGGTTGCTTAGCCTGCAGAAGAGGAGGCTCAGGGGAGACCTCATTGCTGTCTACAACTACCTGAAGGGAGGTTGCAGCCAGGAAGGGGTTGGTCTCTTCTCTCTAGCAACCAGCACCAGAACAAGAGGACACAGTCTCAAGCTGTGCCAGGGGAAGTTTAGGCTGGAGGTGAGGAGAAAGTTCTTCCCAGAGAGAGTTGTTAGCCATTGGGATGTGCTGCCCAGGGAGGTGGTGGAGTCCCTGTCCCTGGAGGGGTTCAAGAGGGGATTGGATGTGGCACTTGGTGCCATGGTCTAGTCATGAGGTCTGTGCTGACAGGTTGGACTCGATGAGCTTTGAGGTCTCTTCCAAACTTTGTGATACTGTGAGACTGTGATACTGCAGGTCTCTGAAATGCCTGCAGGGTGGTGACTCCTCCACTCCCCTGGGGAGCCTTTCCCAGTGTTGCCAACCCTTTCTGTGAATACATTTTTCCTCACATCCAATCTAAACCTCACTTGGGGCAATGTGAGGCCATTTCCTCTCATTCACTCGCTACTGAGGACAAGACACAAACATCCACCTGGCTCCAACCTCCTCTCAGGGAGCTGTCGAGAGCAATGAGGTCTCCCCTCAGCCTCCTCCTCTCCACACTAAACACCCCCAGCTCCCTCAGCTGCTCCTCCCCAGCCCTCTTCTCCAGACCCTTCCCCAGCTTTGTTGCCTGGGCCTGCTCCAGCTCCTCAATGTCCCTCTTGGAGTGAGGGACCCAAAACTGAACCCAGTACTCAAGACATGGCCTCACCAGTGTTGAGTGCAGGGGAAAAATACCTTCCTTCCTCCTGCTGGCCACAGCTTTGCTGGTCCAGGCCAGGATGCTGTTTGCCTTCTTGGCCACCTGGGCACACTGGCTCATCGTCAGGTGGCTGCTGACCAACACCCTCAGGTCCCTCTCTACTTGGGATCTACTTGTAGCCAAACTAGAAATGGATGGATTCAGATTGGCTGTGAGGAAGAAGTTGTTCCCCAGGAGGGTGGTGACAGCCTGGCACAGGTTGCCCGGGGAGGTGGTGGCAGCCTCCTGCCTGGAGGTGTTTGCAGCCAGACTGGAGGTGGCTGTGAGCAGCCTGCTGTAGTGTGAGGTGTCCCTGCCCATGGCAGGGGGTTGGGACTGGCTGAGCCTTGAGGTCCCTTCCAAGCCTGACAGTTCTGTGATTCTATGATATGGTACTGCCCCTTCTCATGGGAAGAGGACTTCACAGGTTTTAGCTTTCTGAGGCTGTTAGAGAAGAGAGACCAAACCCCAGTCAGAATAAGAGAGCATGGCCCTGGTGCAGTGAGAGGGGAGCTGCAGTGCTGGATACCTGTGTGTCTTGGTTTTAAGAGCAGACAGGAAATTTTGTTTTACCACCCCACAGCCCCCAAAGGAAGCAAAATAGAGAGGCTCTCCCATGGGACTGGAAGGAGCTAGAAGCAGAATGGAAGTGCCACTCACAACTCGACACAGAGATCACAAAATACCCAGAGTCACACGCAGCCTCAGCCCGGGCCTTCAGCCTTCAGGCCTCCAGGCCTTCAGCCTGGGCTTACAGCAACCTCTTTAAGCCAAAAGGACTGGCTGATCCTTGAGGCCCCTTCCAGCCCTGACAATTCTGTGATCCTATGAGCCTGCCAGCCACTCTTTCCCGAGCCTGGAGTGCTGGAAGTGCCATCAAAGCTGGCATGGTTTGAAAACCAAGCTTTCCACCCCTGTTTGCATTGCTGTTGTAGTTCATCAAAGATTTAAGTCACCACCAGCTGTGAGCTGCTGAGCCCCTTCTCAGAGCAGATGATGAGCAGTCCTGGTTTGTTGAGAGTTTTTACAGCACATTTTTTCCACCTGGAGATTAACAGATTTGAGAGGTGAAATGAAAAAGAAAGGATCACAGAATGGTCCAGGCCAGAAGGGAGCTTCAAAGCTCACCCAGTCCAACCCCTCTGCACTCAGCAGGGACATCCCCAAATAGATCAGGCTGCCCACAGCCCTCTCCAGCCTCTCCTTGAATATCTCCAGCCATGGAGCCTCAACCACCTCCCTGGGCAACCTGTGCCAGTGTTCCACCACCCTCCTGGTGCAGAACTTGTTCCTCACATCCAATCTCAGTCTGCCCTGCTCTAGTCTGAAGCCATTGCCTCTGGTCCTGTCCCTGCAGGCCTTTCAAAGTCTCCCTGCAGCCGTCTTGCAGCCCCCTTCAGGTCCTGGCAGGCTGCTCTTTGGTCTCCCTGGAGCCTTCTCTTCTCCAGGCTGCACACCCCCAGCTCCCTCAGTCTGTGCTCACAGCAGAGCTGCTCCAACCCCCTGAGCATTTTCATGGCCTCCTCTGGACTCTCTCTATCAGGTCCAGGTCCTTCCTGTGTTGAGGGCTCCAGAGCTGGACACAGCACTGCAGGTGAGGTCTCCCCAGAGCAGAGCCAAGTGTCAGAATCACCTCTCTGGCTCTCTGGCCATGCTGCTTTGGATGCAGCCCAGGCTGCCATTGGCTTCCTGTGCTGCAGTCTCACACTGCCTGCTCCGGTCCAGCTTCTCCCCCACCAGCACCCCCAAGTCCTTTTCCTCAGGGCTGCTCTCTAACACCTCCTCCCCCAGTCTGTATGGATAGTGAGGATTTAAAGGTCTTTCCCTACTAATGTCCATGGCAAAAAGCAAGCTGACAGCAGTGTGTGTCTGGGGGTTCTGAGCCCCATTAGCCCCAGCATCTCATTGCACAAGGTAGCTTGTGGTTACCTTTTCTCCCAGCACTTTGTGTGAGGAAGTGTCACACTGAGTCTCCTTTCTCTCATGCAGACACAGACAGATTTTGGAGCACAGATCCTTTGACAGGAGCACACTACCAGGTAAACTACCAGGCAGCTCTCACCTGGCACCAAGCAAGGCAGAGCTGCCAGCAGCAGGAAGCAGAACTGCTGAGTGTCACAGAGCTCCAGGAGCAGCAGTATCTAAGAGGTGAGCTAATGAGCATGGCACAGTGAAAACCCTTGCAAAGAGGTTTTTACTGAGTGTTTGCAAAGCTTCAGTGCTTTCACCGTGTCAGAGAGGATCTGACGTGAAGATGGTGTCTGTGCTGCCTAGAGAAACAGCACAAGTACTGTAAATTGAGCTTCCCACAGATGGAACTTGTGGAAGTTGTGGCATTGCCATTTGAAATCACTCCCCATTGCTACTATTTCTTCAAAGAAAGAGAAGAAAAGAAACCTGGGCAGGAAGATTTGGGTTGGACATAACGAAGGCCAAGGGCAGCCCTGGGCTGCGTCCAAAGCAGTGTGGCCAGAGCTGGAGAGAGAGGATCCTGCCCCTCTGCTCTGCTCTGGGGAGACCTCACCTGCAGGGCTGGGGCCAGCTGTGGGGCCCCCAACACAAGAGAGACATGGAGCTGATGCAGAGGATCCAGAGAAGGCCGCCAAGATGATCAGAGGCCTGAGCACCCCTCTTGTGAGGGCAGGCTGAGAGAGTTGGAGCTGTTCAGTTTGGAGAAGAGAAGGCTCCAGGGAGACCTTAGAGCTGCATTTCAATATCTGAAGAGGACCTGAAGGCAGGCTGGGGAGGGACTGTTCAGAAGGGCTGTGGGGATAGGGCAAGAGGCAATGGTTTGAAACTGGAGCAGGGCAGAGTTAGGTTGGGCATCAGGAGGAAGTTCTGCACAGTGAGGCTGGGGAGACCCTGGCACAGGCTGCCCAGGGAGGTGGTGGAGGCTTTGTCCTTGGAGACATTCAAGCTGAGCCTGGCTGTGTCCCTGGGCAGCCTGCTCTAGCTGGAGCTGTCCCTGCTGCCTGCAGGGGTTGGGCAAGATGCCCTTTGAGGGTCCCTCCCGACCTGATGCACTCTGTGAGTCTGGGCAATGGATTTTGGGGATACTCCAAGGTCTTTCCAGCAGGACAGCCCCCAGTGTGTACTGGTGCCTGGTAGTGTTGTAGGACTCTACACTCTTCCTCCAGCAGAACTTGCAGAGCATTTCTTAACAAATCTCACTGGAATTCATCTCTTTGGGTTTCTCTAGAGTTGATTGACAGCAAGAGATCCTCTCTCTGGATTGGGCTTAACCGCCTGAACCTCAACAGCAGCTGGCAGTGGAGTGGTGGCCTTCCCTTCAGGTACCTGAACTGGGCACCAGGTAGGAACAGATGTTAATCAGCTTTTGGCATGAGTCTTTCCCATCAGTGTGGTCCCTGCATGCCAGATACAGAGCTGCACTACTCCTGCTGAATGTGAGAAAATGCACCTGAAAGGCTGGGGAGGCTACCTGAGGCTAAACACCTCAGAGGAGGCTTTACTTCCCTGGGCAGAGCTAAACTCCTCTGCTGCCAGAAGCAGCTTAAGTGGAAAGCAGCAGCACAGCTGGAGGGTACAAGGAGTGTCCTTAAGGTCAAAACCTCTGGGTACGTTCAACTCTCACAAGGGTTATCAGAACCTGCACCCTGCAAGGACTCAGCTGTCAGGGAGCAGCAGTCTGACAAAGCCTTGCCCTTCAAACGGGCCACGAGGAGGAGCAGAGGGCTGGAGCAGCTCTGCTATGGGGACAGACTGGGAGAGTTGGGGTTGTGCAGGCTGGAGAGGAGAAGGCTCCCAGGAGACCTTCTTCTGGCCTGCCAGGATCTGCAGGGGGCTCCAAGAAAGCTGGGGAGGGACTTTGGAGGGTGTCAGGGAGGGATAGGACTGGGGGGGATGGAGCAAAACTAGAAGTGGTTAGATTGAGATTGGATGTGAGGAAGAAGTTGTTGCCCATGAGGGTGGTGAGAGCCTGGCACAGGTTGCCCAGGGAGGTGGTGGAAGCCTCCTGCCTGGAGGTGTTTGCAGCCAGGCTGGAGGTGGCTGTGAGCAACCTGCTGCAGTGTGAGGTGTCCCTGGCCATGGCAGGGAGTTGGAACTGGCTGATCCTTGAGGTCCCTTCCAACCCTGACACTGCTGTGATTGTATGATCTCCAGGAGCAAAGCAACTGTGGCCATGAGCCTGTAGCTGCTACATGAACAGGCTGTAAGTGTATGAAGTATGTAGCTGCTGACATAAAGCCCGTGCTACATCAAGACAATTTGGTTTTGATTCTCTCAAGGAAGCCCTGAGCCTGAGCCTGAGCACCTCTGTGCAGTACTAAACCCCAGAAGAGATGGGAAATGGGAGGCTCAGCCCTGTGAGCTGAAACTTGGCTACATCTGCAAACAGGAAAACTCCACTCTGGATCTTCTCAGTCTTCCAGCAGGTATGGCAAGCAAAGCAAACCCCTCTGCCAGAGACAGGCTTTGTGTCACCTAGATGACATCTCCTGGCTTTGCCATTTGCTCCTCTGCTTGGCTGAGTGGCACAGAACCAAATGCATTGTTGTTTCTCTAACCTACTGCACGTGTTCATGGGGCCCCAGAAGCAGTTTTCCTTTGGCATTGCTATTCTCAGTTCCAGGGGCACTGCTCTGTGCCACAGATTACCACAGAAGTATTTGTATGGACATGAAAACAAACTTCAGAGAGGCCTCACTCCTCCTGCAGGGCACTCTGACTTATCACTGAAGGTCTGCCCAGATGCCAGCAACAGTCTCAGTCCAATTTCTCAGTGGCACTACTTGTAACCCAGACAGAGAAGGTTCCTTCAGATCACTTTTCTAATCCACTTTTCTCTGTTTTTTCTAATGAGGCTCAGTGTGGAAAGCCTTGAGCACAGAGAATGACTTGTTCTGCACCAACAGTGCCATTGTGAAACACTCAAAACTCATCTTGTCCAACCCCCCTGCAGCCAGCAGGGACAGCTCCAACCAGAGCAGGCTGCCCAGGGACACAGCCAGGCTCAGCTTGAAAGTCTCCAGGGATAAAGCCTCCACCACCTCCCTGGGCAGCCTGTGCCAGTGTCTCCCCAGCCTCCCTGTGCAGAACTCCTCCTGGTGTCCAACCTAACTCTGCCCTGCTCCAGTTTCAAACCATTGCCTCTTGTCCTATCCCCACAGCCCTTCTGAACAGTCCCTCCCCAGCCTGCCTGCAGGTCCTCTTCAGATATTGAAAAGCAGGTCCAAGGTCTCCCTGGAGCCTTCTCTTCTCCAGGCTGAACAGCCCCAACTCTCCCAGTCTGTCCCCACAGCAGAGGTTCTCCAGCCCTCTGATCATCTTGGTGGCCTCCTCTGATCCAATCCATCAGGTCCATGTCCCTCTTGTTTTGGGGGCCCCAGAGCCGGACACAGCCCTGCAGGTGAGGTCTCCCCAGAGCAGAGCAGAGGGGCAGGATCCTCGCTCTCCAGCTCTGGCCACACTGCTTTGGATGCAGCCCAGGCTGCCCTTGGCCTTCTGTGCTGCCAGTGCCCATTGCTGGCTCCTGTCCAGCTTCTCCCCCACCAGCACCCCCAAGGCCTTCTCTGCAGGGCTGCTCTCAATCTCATCAGCCCCCAGCCTTCACTGATAATGAGGACTGTCCTGCTCTAGGTGCAGGACCTTGCAGTTTGCCTTGTTGAACCTCATGAGGTCTCCTCAGCCACCTCTCAGCCTGTCCAGGGAGCTGGGGGTGTTTTGTCTGGAGAAAAGGAGGCTGAGGGGAGACCTCTTTGCTCTCTACAGCTCCCTGAGAGGAGGCTGGAGGCAAGGAAGGAGTCACAGGACAAGAGGAAAATGGCCTCAAGATGCCTCATTAGACATTAGAAGCAACTTCTTCCCTGAAAGGGTTCTGAAGCACTGGCACAGGCTGCCCAGGGAGGTGGCTGAATGCCCATCCCTGGAGGTGTTTCCCAGAGGCAGAGCTGTGGTGCTGAGGGCCATGGTTCAGCTCCAGCCTGGGTAGAGTTAGAGAGTGGTTGGACTGGATGAGCTGAAAGGGCTTCCCCAGCCCAACCCATCCTGTGATTCTCTGATCATTCCTGATCACTCCATTTTCATTCTTATTAGTGAACTCATTCCCAGTGTACCTGCTGCTGCTTCACCCCACTTTGCACTCTTTAAAACCTTGCTTCTCTTGATTTTGAGGACACTCAGAGCCTGTTCAGTGCCCTGAAGGATGGTTGGCCTACGGATATCACTGCTTCATGCTTCATAGAGACCTCAGAGCATGGCATGAAGCCCTAGCCTCCTGCAATGAGAGCCACGGCAATCTGGCCAGCATCCACAACCCCCAGGAGCACAGCTTCCTGCTCTCTCAGCTTGGCTACAGTAAGTATTTCTGCAAGGGCAGTGTCTGGAGCAAGCAGAGAGTCACATTTTTAGAGGATTAAAAAGCACAAACCCTAAATCCTCCTTTGCTGGGTATGAACATTTACAGGGCAGGACACAGATAGAGGGGTTAAAATAAACCCAGACCCCAGCAAGCCAGCAGAGCAGTCATCAGTGCTCTCTTCATTTCCTTTGGCATTTTGGTTTGCATCTGTTTTTCACTGCTTGACACCACTGGAAGGCAATAGCTCTGATTTCTCTGCCTCAGACACCTCCTGCAGGCTGCAGGGACAGCAAGGAGCTGGGAAAGCTGAGGCCTTGCCTCTCCTGCTGGGATCTCTTTTGGGTTTTTTGCCTTCTTGCAAGAAAAATTGGAACTAGATCTTAAAACAAAGTCTCCTGTAATTCAGCCCTGAAGAATCTGTGCTGCAGTGTGGACATTTCACAGCTCACAGGATGTCAGGGGCTGGAAGGGACCTCTGGAGAGCTTCCAGTCCAAGTCCCTGCCAGAGCAGGAGCAGAGAATCCAGCACAGGTCACACAGGAACACATCCAGACAGGGCTGCAAAGGCTCCACAGAAGGAGACTCCACAACCTCTCTGGGCAGCCTGCTCCAGGCCTCCAGCACCCTCACAGTCAAGAAGTTCCTCCTCATGTTGAGCTGGAACCTCCTGTGCTGCAGTTTCCATCCATTGCCCCTTGGCCTATCCCAGGGCACAGTGAGCAGAGGCTGTCCCTGTCCCTTCCTTCCTGACCCCCAGCCCTCAGCTCTTGATAGACATTGATCAGATCCCTCTCAGCCTTCTCCTCTCCAGACTGAACAGCCCCAGGGCTCTCAGCCTCTCCTCCCCAGGCAGGGCTCCAGTCCCTGCAGCATCCTTGCAGCCCTCCCTTGGACCCTCTCCAGCAGATCCCTGTCCCTGCTGAGCTGGGGAGCCCAGAGCTGGATGCAATCATTTCAGCTCATTGGTTCCTCAAATCTTGCTCCTTTGGCCTCTTTCAGACTGGGTACTAACAGAGATGATTTTTTTTTGCTCTTAGAAGCTGTGGATGAGCTGTGGATTGGCCTGAATGATCTCAACACCCCAATGTACTTTGAATGGAGTGATGGCACTCCTGTGACATACACCAGATGGCTGCCTGGAGAGCCAGCCCATGCCATCAACAGGCAGGAAGATTGTGTCCTTATGGCTGGAGAGGTAGAGTCACTCCACAGGTCTCTAGCACTGTACTCTTGGATATTTGTTTATGGTTTTGAATACAACTCAGAGACAAATCACAGATGCCCAGCATGGTAGGGGCTGGAAGGCACCACTGCACATCATTATGTCCAACCCCTGCTAAAGCAGGGTCACCCACAGCAGGCTGCCCAGGATCACAATGTCCAGGTGGGTTTGGAAGCTCTCCAGAGGAGACTCCACAACCTCCCTGGGCAGCCTGCTCCAGGCCTCCAGCAGCCTCACTGTAGAGAAGCTTTTCCTCAAGTTCACCTGAAACCTCTGGTGTTCTAGTTTGTACCTGCTGCCCCTTGCCCTGCTACTGGGCACTACTGGGCACTGGGTACTGCTACTGGGTACTGAAAAGAGTCTGACTGTTCTCTTGCCCCCCACCAGCTATTGTTGAGCATTGATCAGCTCCCCTCAGGCTGCTCTTCTCCAGGCTAAACAGCCCCAGGACTCTCAGCCTCTCCTTGTCAGAGAGCTGCTCCAGGCCCCTCAGCATCTTTGAGTCCTCTGCTGGACACTCCCCTGTAGTTCCCTGTCCATCTTGAGCTGGGGAGCCCAGAACTGGACACAACACTCCAGGTGTGGTTTCACCAGGGCAAAGTGGAGGGGGAGAGGAACCTCTCTTGACCTGCTGGCCACACTCTTCTTAATGCACCCCAAGGAGGCCATTGGACTTCTTGGTCACCAGGGCACATTGCTGGCTCATGGTGAACTCATTGTCCATCAGCACTCCTATGTCTTCTCTGCAGAGCTGCTTCCCAGGTGGTCACCCCTCACCTGTTCTGCTGCAGAGGGTTATTCCTTCCCATATGCTGGACCCTACACTTGCCCTTGTTGAACTTCATGAGCTTCCCCTCCACCCAGCTCTCAGCCTGTCCAGGTCTGGCTGAATGGCAGCACAGGGCATGCAGCTGCATTCACTCAGAAACATGTCTGATCTAAAGTCAATCTAATATTAAATGAGAGATAATGAGATCACTGTTCCTGTCTGGCTGTGAGCAAACCATCCCAGTCTGCCTGTGGCACTGGTAGCTTAACATGGTATCAAAAATGAGCACAAATAGAGGCACCTGCACAGGCTGAGGACCTCAAGGGGTTCAATAAGGCAAAGTGCAAGGACCTGCACCTGGGCTGGGGCAACCCTGGACATCAATCCAGGCTGGGGCTGATGAGATTGAGAGCAGCCCTGCAGAGAAGGACTTGGGGGTGCTGAGGGGGGAGAAGCTGGACAGGAGCCAGCAATGGGCACTGGCAGCACAGAAGGCCAAGGGCAGCCTGGGCAGCAGTGTGGCCAGAGCTGGAGAGAGAGGATCCTGCCCCTCTGCTCTGCTCTGGGGAGACCTCACCTGCAGGGTTGTGTCCAGCTCTGGAGCCCTCAACACAAGAGAGACCTGGACCTGATGGGGAGGGTCCAGAAGAAGTCACAAAGATGATCAGAGGGTTGGAGCAGCTCTGCTATGGGGACAGGCTGGGAGAGTTGGGGCTGTTCAGCCTGGAGAAGAGAAGGCTCTGGAGAAACCTTAGAGCTGCATTTCAATATCTGAAGAGGACCTAGAGGCTGGGGAGGGACTGTTCAGAAGGGGCTGTGGGGATAGGACAAGGGACAGTGGTTTGAAACTGGAGCAGGGCAGAGTTAGGTTGGACACCAGGAGCAAGTTCTGCACAGGGAGGCTGGGGAGACACTGGAACAGGCTGCCCAGGGAGGTGGTTGAGGCTCCATCCCTGGAGACATTCAAGTCCAGCCTCAATGTGCCCCTGGGCAGCCTGCTCTAGCTGGAAGTGTCCCTGCTGCCTGCAGAGGGTTGGGCAAGATGGCCTTGGAGGGTCCCTCCCAAAGTGATGCAGTCTGTGAACCTGTGAAATAGTTTTTATCCATGGCAAAGTAGAGACCTTTAGTGTCCCTTTGAAACCAAACCAAAGCCAACAATGCTTCTATAGGAACCAACTCTCCCTCCTTGCTTCTTCTCACACTGTCTGTAGGATGGGCACTGGGCAGACAGTGCCTGTGACAGAGAGCTGGGCTACATCTGCAGAAGAGACCCTGTGCAAGGAGCTCCTGGGAGAGCAGAGGAGAACCCAGGCTGCCCAAAGGTAAGGAAGCACAACCAAGAATCCTTTGTTTCACAAGCTCCCCCTGACACTGAAGCTACCTTTTCCTTTCTCCTAACCAGTCTGCTAGTGCAGCAAACTGGGGGTGACAGTGTTAACTACAATCACTCACTTTAAATTAGTCTGAAGGGTTTCTTGGCACTATACCTGAATCAGGACCATTGTCCCCCACAGCTGCCTGAAGCCCATGACTAAAGCCATTGCTGTGGATTTCTGTGTAGCTGCTGTAGAATCATACAACCATTAAGGTTGGAAAAGACCTTTGAGTGAATCCAACCACAACCCAACTGCCATGACCACTAAACTCTATCCTGCAGCATCACCTCTACAGCTTCTTCAACACCTCCAGGGATGGGGACTCCACCACCTCCCTGGGCAGCACATCCCAATGGCAAATCTTTCTTGCTGGGAAGAATTTCTTCCTCACCACCAGCCTAAACTTCCCCTGGCACAGCTTGAGACTGTGGCCTCTTGTTCTGGTGCTGCTTGCCTGGGAGAAGAGACCACCCCTTCCTGGCTACAACCTCCCTTCAGGTAGTTGTAGAGAGCAATGAGGTCTCCCCTGAGCCTCCTCTTCTCCAGGCTAAGCAACCCCAGCTCCCTCAGCCTCTCCTCACAGGGCTGTGCTCAAGGCCTCTCCCCAGCCTTGTTGCCCTTCTCTGGACACCTTCAAGTGTCTCGATGGCCTTCCCAAACTGAGGGGCCCAGAACTGGACCCAGGACTCAAGGTGTGGCCTAACCAGTGCTGAGCACAGGCCAGAAGGACTTCCCTGCTCCTGCTGGCCACACTCTTCCTGATGCAGGCCAGGATGCCCCCTGGGCACACTGCTGGTATAAATCTTGTTGATTGAAGCACTGCATGATATCATGGACTCATCTGCTCCTTTGACAAGGATGTGTCACTTGTTCTTGACAGGGCTGGCAAAGACATGGGTTTTACTGCTACCTGGTTGGACACACCTCTGAAACCTTCTCAGAAGCAAAGAAAACCTGTGAGAGGGGCAGTGGCTATTTAACAACTATAGGAGACAGGTATGGAAAAACCTCACAACCTTTGAGGCTCTGCAGCTGATGCAATACTCCTGGGATTGTAGAAAATAGTGAAGACCTCTTTCAGGGAAAAAAAAATGTGCAAGCAGAAAAGCAGAGCCTCTTTCTGAAGCAAACATGAAATGGAATGAAATGAGAGTCTGCATTTTCTCATTGAAAACATGCAGGATATTCACAGAATCACAGAATGTTGGGGGTTGGAAAGGACCTCAAGAGATCATCCAGTCCAAATCCCACTGCCAAAGCAGGATCACCCAGGGCAGGGTGCTGAGGAGTACCTGAGAGGAGGCTGCAGTGAGGCTGGGGTTGGTCTCTGCTGCCAAGTAAGCAGAGCTAGGGTGAGAGGAAATGTGCTGAAGCTGTGCCAGGGGAGGCTTAGGTTGGAGAGGAGGAAAGATTTCTTTGGTGGAAGAGTGGTGAGGGGTTGGGACAGGCTGCCCAGGGAGGTGGTGGAGTCCCCATGCCTGGAGGTGTGGAAGAAGCTGTAGAGGTGGTGCTGCAGGGTACAGTATAGTGTCCATGGCAGCTGGGTTACAGCTGGACTCAATGACCTTGAAGGTCCTTTCCAGCTTTCATGATTCTGTGACTGTCTGAATGCAGCCAGGTGGGTTTTGAAAGTACTGATGAGAGCAATCTGGGCAGGGTGACTGAGAACCTGTCAGGCTGTGCTGCCACTGATGTCAGAGCAGACAACTCTCTGAGGGAATAAAGGTGCACTCAATGTGCTGCCCCTCAGCCAGACCAGGACAGGCTGAGAGCTGGCTGCAGGCAAGCATCAGGAAGTTCAATAAGGACCAGTGCAGAGTCCTGCAGCTAGGGAGGAACGACCCCAGGCACCAGGACAGGTTAGAGGCTGCCCTGATGGAGAGCAGCTCCATGGAGAAGGACCTTGGAGTGCTGGTGGGCAGCAAGTTCTGCATGGGACAGCAATGTGCCCTGGGGGCCAAGAGAGCCAATGGGAGCCTGGGCTGCAGCAAGAGAAGTGTGGCCAGCAGGGCTGGGGAGGTTCTGCTGCCCCTCTGCTCTGCCCTGCTGAGACCACAGCTGCAATCCTGTGTCCAGTGCTGGGCTCCCCAGTTCCAGAGAGACAGAGACCTGCTGGAGGGAGTCCAGCTCTGAGGGTGATTAAGGGACTTGAGCATCTGCCCTGTGAAGAGAGACTGAGAGCCCTGGGGCTGTTTAGTCTGGAGAAGAGAAGGCTGAGAGGGGATCTGATCAATGTCTCTCAATAGCTGAGGGCTGGGGGTCAGGGTGAAGGGGCCAGGCTCCGATTGGTGGTGCCCAGGGATAGGACAAGGACCAACAGGTACAAGCTGGAACCCAGGAGGTGCCACTTCAAGATGAGGAGAAAGTTCTTTGGTGTGAGGGTGTTGGAGGCCTGGAGCAGGCTGCCCAGAGAGGTTGTGGAGTCCTCTGCTCTGGAGGCTTCCCAAACCCACCTGGATGTGCTCCTGGAAGCACAGACCACAGCTGCTTTTGCTGCCCAAGGAGCTGTTTCTCAGCACAGCACTGTCTCACCTGCTCTTGATGCCAGTCCCTCTGCTGCTCAGCTAAGCAACAAATCTCTGTTCAAAAGGAAACCCAAAGGACACTTCACAGAATCACAGAATGTGAGGGGCTGGAAGGGACCTTGAAAGCTCATCCAGTCCAACCCCTGCCAGAGCAGGAGCACCCAGGGCAGGGCACACAGGAGCACATCCAGGCAGGTTTTGAATATCTCCAGAGAGGGAGACTCCACAACCCCCCTGGGCAGCCTGCTCCAGGGCTCTAGAACCCTCACAGGGAACAAATTCTTCCTCCTGTTTGCATGGAGCTTCCTCTGCCTCTGCTCCACCACTGCCCCTTGTGCTGGCATTGGGCAGCCCCAGCAGAGCCTGGCTCCAGCCTCTGGGCACTCACCCTTGAGCAGCAGCAAGGAGCTCACCCTCAGGCTCCTCCTCTCCAAGCCTAAGAGCCCTCAGCTCCCTCAGGCTCTCCTCATGAGGAAGATCTTCCACTGCCTGCAGCAGCTCTGTGCTGGACTCTCTGCAGCAGTTCCCTGAGGTCCTTCTTGAGCTGAGGGGCCCAGGACTGGACACAATATTCCAGCTGTGGCCTCAGCAGGGCAGAGTAGAGGGGGAGGAGAATCTCTCTTAGTTACTCACCTTCTAATGCCCCCCACTTCCCTGACTGTGCTGCTCTCTAGGCCAGGCTGGTGGGCAGGGGCACTCCCAGCTAGGCCTCATCCCCACCTGCCTGTCATTGCAGGTATGAGCAAGCCTACCTGACCAGCCTCATTGCTCTGCGCCCTGAGAAGTCCTTCTGGATCGGCCTCTCTGACACCAAGGAGCAAGGGCTGTTCACCTGGGTGACTGGAGAAGGTGTCCTCTACACACACTGGAATGCAGCCATGCCTGGTACTCTGCCACTGCAGCCACTTTGTGCATCTGAGCAACTGCCTGAGGTGTAATGCTCTGCTGTGAGGTGTCCCTGCCCATGGCAGAGGGTGGAACTGGATCATCTTTGAGGCCCCTTCCAACCCTGACAGCTCTGTGATTGTGTGATTGTGAACCTTCTGCCAGCCTTGCTAACACACATCCATGGTGACACCTGCAAGCACTCTGTCTTTGCTGCATCCCCTCAGCACTGCTGAGACCACAGCTCAGAGTGTTCAGGTTTAGGCTCCTCACTACAAGAAGAGCTTTGAAATGCTGGAGAGTCACAGAATGGCTTAGATTTGAAGGGGCCTCAGAGACCATCTGCTCCAACCTCCCAAGGAAGGGCAAAAAAGCTGCTGAAGGGTCAAGATGAGGAGCAGCTGAGGGCACTGGGGTTGTTCAGCCTGGAGAAAAGATTGCTGATGGGAAACGTTTTGCTTTGCACTGCTCCCTGGCAGGAGGCTGGAGCAAGGGGAGTCTCCTTCCCAAGTAAGAAGCAACAGGATGAGAGGAAACAGCTTCAGGTTGCAGCAGGGGAGGGTGATTAGGAAACATTTCTTCCCTGAAAGGGTGATTTAAGCATTGGAACAGACTGCCCAGGGAAGTGGTGGAGTCACCATCCCTGGAAGTATTTAGAAGACCACTCAAGGACATGGTTTAGAGGTGGGCCTGTGTCGTGGTTTGGGAGAGCAATCCTCCCACCACGGGCAGAAATAACGACTCAGACAAACAGATTGCAAAAGTGATGGAAAGTTTAAATAGAAAAACAAAAAAAAGAAACAACAATGAAAGTTTTACAGAGAACCACAAGCACCGTGACAAAGAGAGGGAAATCCCATCACCACCTGGGGGTACACCCAACACCCCCCCCCAGGGCTCTTTCTTCCCCCCCCCCCAACCCAGCCTTGGGCCTGGGCAGGCCCAAGGGAGGCAGCTCAAGCCATTTTACCTAGGCAGCAGCAGGGGACGAAAGAGAGGCAAAGAGTTGTCTTTAAGCAATATATATATATATATATATAACAATAACAGGAAAAAAGGTTCACAAGGGCAAGGAACAAGGATGGGTGGGAGGGGGACAAAAAACCAAGAGAATAATACACCCCCAGCCTTTCTCTGAGGCAGCGTGGAGGCAGCAGGTCCGACCTCGTGGCAGAGGAGCAGGAGGGCAGCTGCAGTAGCTCTCCTCCAGCAGAGGCAGGAGCCAGAAAAGCCGGGGGCCAACAGCTAGGATGTCCTGCTTTTTATACCCTAGCTGGGCAGGAAGGGGGGAGTGGAACAGACTCAGCTTCCCAGGCGAAAAATGCCCTGCAGGGAGTGCAAAGTACCTGCAAGCCCTCCCTCCTGCTTTGTTCTTTTGTTCCCAGAAAAGGGTGCTAACCCACCACAGCCTGGCAGTGCTCAGTTTACAGCTGGACTTGATGATCTTAAAGGTCTTTTCCAATCTAAATGATTCTATCACCCTATGGTTTTCCTATGACACTATGAAAATATTTCCTTTCTGCCTCTTCATTGCTTACATGAGCAAAAGCAAACTGAGTGCAAAGGGTGAAACCCTCCCAGGCTGGGCCATGCACTGCCCAGTCCTTGCAGTGAGTGGTGAAGCAAAGAGGCAGAAAAGGAGATGTTTACCCACTTGGAAAGCCTTCCAAAGGGAGGGGAAGATCACAGAATGGCTCAGGTTGGAAGGGACCTCAGAAATCATCTACTCCAACCTTCCTGACATGGGCAGGGACACCTCTCAACTAGGCTTCAGCTAACTCTTGGGGGACCTTAGAGCTGCCTTCCAATACCTGAAGGGATCCTATAGGAAGGCTGCAGAGGGACTTTTGCTGAGGGTGTCCAGAGACAGGCCAAGGGGGAATGGTTTGAAGCTGAGGCAGAGCAGGGTTAGACTGGAGCTGAGGCAGAAATGCTTCAGTAGGAGGGTGGTGAGACACTGCCCAGAGAGGCTGTGGCTGCCTCCTCCCCAGAGATGTTGCAGGACTCCACTTGCTGCTTGTCTTCTTTTTACAAAGCTCTTCTTGGGAGCAGACACTGCACTGAGCACCTCAGGCTTTTGGAAAGGAATTACATGAGCTGTAAAAACACCAAGGGGGCCACTGTAAAGAACATTTCCTTGTCTTTACACACACACAGGGAATGAAGCTGGTTGTGTTGCCCTGAGGACTGGAACTGCAGCTGGACTCTGGGATGTTCAGAACTGTGACATCAAGGCAAAATTTATCTGCAAAAAAATAGCTGGAAAAGTCACTCTTCCTCCTGCTCCTGCAAACTCTTCTGAAGCCAAATGTCCCTTGGGCTGGGACACAAGAAACAGCACTAATTTATGCTTCGGGGTAAGTATAATTCAGAGAAATGCAGTGAAATTCAACAAGGGCAAGGGCAGAGTCCTGCACCTAGGAAAGAACCACCTCCTGGACCAGGACATGCTGGGGACTGACCTGTTGGAGAGCAGTGAAGGGGAAAAGAACCTGGGGGTCCTGGTGCATGGGAGGTTGACCATGAGCCAGCAATCACAGAACCATGGAATCACAGAACCATGGAATCACAGAACATAGAATCACAGAACCATAGAATCACAGAACCATGGAATCACAGAACCATAGAATCACAGAACCATAGAATCACAGAATCACAGTCATAGAATCATAGAACCACAGAACCATAGAATCATAGAACCACAGAATCATAGAACCATAGGATCACAGCATCATAGAATCACAGAATCAGAGAGTCACAGAATCACAGAGTCACAGAATTATAGAATCACAGAACCATAGAACCACAGAATCACAGAACCATAGAGTCACAGAACTATAGAATCACAGAACCATAGAATCATAGAACCATAGAATCAGAGTCACAGAACCATAGAATCATAGGTTCACAGAGTCATAGAATCATAGAATCACAGAATCATAGAATCATAGAACCACAGAATCATAGAATCATAGGATCACAGAGTCACAGAATCACAGAGTCACAGAACCATAGAACCACAGAATCATAGAATCACAGAACCATTGACTCATAGAACCATAGAATCAGAGTCACAGAATCATAGAATCACATAAGCATTGACTCATAAAACCATAGAATCACAGAATCATGGAATAACAGAATCACAGAACCATAGACTCATAGAACCATGGGTTCACAGAGTCACAGAATCATAGAATCATACAACCACAGGATCACGGAGTCACAGAGTTATAGAATCAGAGTCAGAATCAGAGTCACAGAATCACAGAACCATAGACTCATAGAACCATGGGATCACAGAGTCACAGAACCATAGAATCATAGAACCACAGAACCACAGAATCATAGAACCACAGAACCACAGAAACATAGAATAGAATCACAGAGTCACGGAATCATAGAATCATTGACCAGAAGGGACCTCCAAAGCTCATCCAGTCCAACCCTCGTGCAGTCAGTAGGGACATCCCCCACTAGATCAGGCTGCCCAGCGTCATGTTCCTGATATGCTTCTCCAAGGCAGTCAGCAGATTTGCTTTTCCCATGCTGCCAAGAGAATGTTGTGCTTGGATCTGCAGCTTTTTGTGAGAGAAGAAGACCAAAAGAAAACATGGTTTGAAGCCCAGGATTTCTGCAGACACATCGGAGGAGACCTGGCTGCCATTACAAGTGAAGAAGAGCAAATGGTGATAGAAAACTCAATCATGTAAGTGAACCCACACAATCTAATCATTGCCATTTTGTTGTAGCAATGCTCTAGGTAGGAATGAATCACACAGATAGAAATACATAAACCATCTATGATCTCCTCATCAGCATGAGAAAAAGAACCAAGAGCAAGCTTCAGGTGGGTAGTTATTCTCCAAAGCATTTTTTGAGTCTTTAAAATATCATCTGCAAAGGTTTTAAATAAGGAAAATACTGAATTTAAAACCAAACCAACAAACAAAACCACAGCCCAACACCCAAGCTGGTTTAATGCTTCTCCTTCTGACACATCTGAGTTTGTTCACTGAACTTCTATGATACTAAGCTGGAACTTCTGGCCAAGGTGAACGTTTTATGTCCCAAAGAACACTCTGATCACAGCACCAGTGATGAAAACCCTTGTGCTGTGATTTCAACACACCCATTTCCAACCAGAAGATTCTGAGGTGATCTGCTGGAGAGCAGCCCTGTGGAGAAGGACCTGGGGGTGCGGGTGGGCAGCAAGTTCTGCATGGGACAGCAATGTGCCCTGGAGACCAGGAAGGCCAATGGGGTCCTGGGGTGCATTCAGAGGAGTGTGTCCAGCAGAGCCAGGGAGGTTCTCCTCCCCCTGTAATGGGAGGCACAGGCTCTGCTCACTGTGCCCTGGGATAGGCCAAGGGGCAATGGATGGAAACGGCAGTACAGGAGGTTCCACCTCAGCATGAGGAGGAACTTCTGCCCTGTCAGGGTCCCAGAGGCCTGGAGCAGGCTGCCCAGAGAGGTTGTGGAGTCTCCTCTCTGGAGCCTTTGCAGCCCTGTCTGGATGTGTTCCTGTGTGCCCTGTGCTGGATTCTGTGGTCCTGCTCTGGCAGGGGGCTTGGACTGGAGGCTCTCCAGAGGTCTTTTCCAACCCTGACATCCTGTGAGCCTGTCAGGCATAACGTTCACTTATTTGCTGCTGGGGCCTTGCTGCCCAGCAGCATTGTCAGCATGTTTAGCATTTCTACTCCATTTGAAGCCTGCAATAATTGTGACAGTTCTTGTCCCAGGTAGCTGGCAAAATTTGGCAGAGCTAACCCCCTGCCTCCTCTTCCTCCCTGACACATTGTCTCACACTCCAGGAAGAATTCCTCACCATCTCAGCCTTTCTGGATAGGTCTGCGGTGCCTGGACCCTGACGGGGGGCTCTCCTGGAGCGATGGCTCACCGGTGAGTGCTTCCCCTGGCCACTTGCTTTCTGTTCTGACTCTGTTCTCGTGGGAGCCTTTTCCAGAATTAGTGTGGATGCAAGCTGGATAGAAAGCCCCAGATGAGTAACTGCAACTCATTCTTCTTCATACTGCTTTAGAGAAGAAAGAGGCCAATACATCCTGAGGTTGTGCCACCAAAGAAGTGGCATCAGGGAGTGCTAGTGATAAGCTAAGTGGCACATCTGTGAGAACCACAGAATCAGAGCATGGTAGGGGTTAGAAGAGATCCATGAGCCCAAGCCCCCTGCCAAAGCAGCATCACCCAGGGCAGGTCACAGCCTGGTAGGAGACTGATCCAGAAGGACTTCTCAGGGCGCAGAGCAAGGAGGCTGGTCAGGTAGGCTTGCTCATACCTGCAATGACAGGCAGGTGGGGATGAGGCCTAGCTGGGAGTGCCCCTGCCCACCAGCCTGGCCCAGGCAGCCAAGAGGGCCAATGGCATCAGGAACAGTGTGGCCAGCAGGAGCAGGGAGGTCATTCTGCCCTTGTATACAGCACTGGTTAGGCCACACCTGGAGTACTGTGTCCAGTTCTGGGCCCCTCAGTTCAGGAAGGAGGTTGACTTGCTGGAAGGTGTCCAGAGAAGGGCAACAAGGTTGGTGAGGGGTTTGGAACACAGCCCTGTGAGGAGAGGCTGAGGGAGCTGGGGTTGCTTAGCCTGGAGAAGAGGAGACTCAGGGGTGACCTTATTGCTCTCTCCAACTCCCTGAGGGGAGATTGTAGACAGGCAGAGGTTGGTCTCTTTTCCCAGGCAGGCAGCACCAGAACAAGAGGACACAGTCTCAGGCTGTGCCAGGGCAGGTTTAGGCTGGATGTTAGGAAGAAGTTCTCCACAGAGAGAGTGATTGCCCATTGGAATGTGCTGCCCAGGGAGGTGGTGGAGTCACCTTCATTGGAGGTGCTCAGGAGGAGACTTGATGGGGTACTGGGTGCCATGATCTAGTTGTTTAGGTGGATTGATTGGTTGATAGGTTGGACACGATGATCTTGAAGGTCTCTTCCAACCTGGATTTATTGTATTGTATAGAGAGCAGCACAATCAGGGAAGTGGGGGGCATTAGAAGGGCTGTGGTCAGTAGGTCAAGAGAAGTTTTCCTCCCCCTCTACTCTGCCCTGCTGAGGCCACATCTGGAATATTGTGTCCAGTTCTGGGCCCCTCAGCTCAAGAAGGACCTCAGGGAACTGCTTGAGAGAGTGTGGTGGGTTGAGGCAGCCCCCTCCCCACCACAGGCAGAAAGAACGACTCTGACACACAGACTGCAAAAGTGGTGGCAAGTTCAAATGGAAGCGGTGAGTGTGCACAGAGAGCCAGAGCAGTGACAAGAGAAACCCCAGAGCAGACCCAGAGACATCCCATCCCCACCTGAGGGTGCACCCAAGACCCCCAGGGCTCCTTCTTTCACCCCCCACCCCCCCACTGCTAGGCTAGTCTCACCTGGGCAGATCTGAGACTGCTCATCCCCCCCCCGTGGCCTAGGGCCTAGCCAGGCCCATGGCCGGGAGACAACATCTCCCCCAGTTGCCGGGTGAGGGAACGCAGAGGCAGTGCCAGACCCCACGCTGCATCTTATACTGGTGCAGAGAATTGTGGCAGGAGATACCTGGCTTCCTGTGTCCTCCCACTGGGCTGGACTGCTGCATACAGGCAACACACCCCGTAGCAGAGGGCACCCAGCCCAAACCACTACAGAGAGTCCATCCCAGAGGCACAGAGCTGCTGCAGGCAGTGGAAGATCTTCCTCCTGAGGAGAGCCTGAGGGAGCTGAGGGCTCTTAGGCTTGGAGAGGAGGAGCCTGAGGGTGAGCTCCTTGCTGTTGCTCAAGCTGTGCAGGGGGAGTGCCCAGAGGCTGGAGCCAGGCTCTGCTGGGTGCTGCCCAATGCCAGCACAAGGGGCAGTGGTGGAAGCTGAGGCAGAGGAAGCTCCATGCAAACAGGAGGAAGAATTATTTCCCTGTGAGGGTTCTAGAGCCCTGGAGCAGGCTGCCCAGGGGGGTTGTGGAGTCTCCCTCTCTGGAGATATTCAAAACCTTCCTGGATGTGTTCCTGTGTGCCCTGCCCTGGGTGCTCCTGCTCTGGCAGGGGGTTGGACTGGATGAGCTTTCAAGGTCCCTTCCAGCCCCTCACATTCTGTGATTCTGTGAAGTGTCCTTTGGGTTTCCTTTTTGAACAGAGATTTGTTGCTTAGCTGAGCAGCAGAGGGACTGGCATCAAGAGCAGGTGAGACAGTGCTGTGCTGAGAAACAGCTCCTTGGGCAGCAAAAGCAGCTGTGGTCTGTGCTTCCAGGAGCACATCCAGGTGGGTTTGGGAAGCCTCCAGAGCAGAAGACTCCACAACCTCTCTGGGCAGCCTGCTCCAGGCCTCCAACACCCTCACACCAAAGAACTTTCTCATCATCTTGAAGTGGCACCTCCTGGGTTCCAGCTTGTACCTGTTGGTCCTTGTCCTATCACTTGGCACCACCAAACAGAGCCTGGCCCTTTCACCCTGACCCCCAGCCCTCAGCTATTGAGAGACACTGATCAGATCCCTCTCAGCCTTCTCTTCTCCAGACTAAACAGCCCCAGGGCTCTCAGTCTCTCTTCACAGGGGAGATGCTCAAGTCCCTTAATCACCCTCAGAGCTGGACTCCCTCCAGCAGGTCTCTGTCTCTCTGGAACTGGGGAGCCCAGCACTGGACACAGGATTGCAGCTGTGGTCTCAGCAGGGCAGAGCAGAGGGGCAGCAGAACCTCCCCAGCCCTGCTGGCCACACTTCTCTTGCTGCACCCCAGGCTCCCATTGGCTCTCTTGGCCACCAGGGCACATTGCTGTCCCATGCAGAGCTTACTGCCCTGATCCCCAGCCCTCAGCTATTGATAGGCATTGATCAGATCCCCTGTCGGCCTTCTCCTCTCCAGACTAACCAGCCCCAGAAAGGTGTTTTTAGCAGCCTCTGGTGATATATTGCCACATTCCTGTCCCCTACTGCCCATTCACAACTTGATAGGATCCCACTTTTCACGGGACTGCAGAGTCCATCAAATGCTGTGTAAACCCAGAGCCTTTCTCTTCCCTTGTGGAGTGGCTTTCTTGCTTTAATGTCCCACACAAGCTGCTCAAACACAGGGAGAAAGCAAGGAGTGGGTTGAAACCTCAGTGGTGCTTCTAATTCCTTACACAACACAACGTCTTCCCCTGTGTCATAAGGATAAACCCAACCCTGTGCTCCTTCTGCAGGTGGTTTATAAGAAAAATGGTCACTTTTACAGCCCTGGGTTTGCATGTTGTGGAGCCATCAGTGATTCCATGAGATGGACTGATGAGCACTGTGAATACAGTCACAGCTGGGTTTGTCAAATAAAGAAAGGTAGGTTCATTTCTGCTCTGAACTCACATTAGGAAGAAATTGAAGCTGAACCTCAGGCCACTCCGCTCTGCTGAGACCACAGCTGGAGCTCTGGGTCCAGTTCTGGAGCCTCTGTGCCAGGAAGGCTCTGGAGGTGCTGGAAGGTGTCCAGAGCAGGGCCACGAGGAGGAGCAGAGGGCTGGAGCTGCTCTGCTCTGCAGACAGACTGAGAGAGTTGGGGTTGTGCAGGCTGGAGAGAAGGCTCCCCAGGAGACCTTCTTGTGGCCTTCCAGGATCTGCAGGGGGCTCCAAGAAAGCTGGGGAGGGACTTGTGAGGGTGTCAGGGAGTGATAGGACTGGGGGGATGGAGCAAATCTAGAAGTGGGGAGATTGAGATTGGATGTTAGGAAGAGGTTGTTTCCCATGAGGGTGGTGAGAACCTGGCACAGGCTGCCCAGGGAGGTGGTGGAAGCCTCCTGCCTGGAGGTGTTTGCAGCCAGGCTGGAGGTGGCTGTGAGCAACCTGCTGCAGTGTGAGGTGTCCCTGGCCATGGCAGGGGGGTTGGAACTGGCTGATCCTTGAGGTCCCTTCCAACCCTGACAATTCTGTGATTCTATGATCCTGCTCTGGCAGCAGGGTGTGAGGAACAAGTTCTGCACCAGGAGGGTGGTGGAACACTGGCACAGGTTGCCCAGGGAGGTGGTTGAGGCTCCATGCCCTGGGGATATTCAAGGTGATGCTGGATAGGGCTCTAGAAACCTGATCTAATGGAGGATGTCCCTGCTGAGTGCAGAGGGGGTGGACTGGATGAGCTTTGGAGGTCCCTTCCAGCCTGGACTGCTCCATGATTCTGTATTTTCCTTTAAGTGTGCACACCATGAAACCTGACAGGCATTAAGAGCACCTCCTCTGAGGGCACTTTGGCTCAGCACTGGGGACACATTTTACTCTCTCTCTTTTTTTCCATTTCATTACAGGGACAACCTTAAAACCAGAACCTGCTCCTTCTGCCAGTAAGATTCTGTCTATTGTTTGCCTTCATTTAAAGAGCAGACAGAAATGATTTTACTCCCAAAGGAAGTAAGATAAAGAGGCTCCCACTGAACTGAGGAGAAGGACAGGAATGCATTCAGAGATATACAGCACACACAGACCTCAGCAAGGCCTTTGACACTGCCTCCCATGACATCCTAGTGAGCAAGCTCAGGAAGTGTGGCATGCAAGAGCAGACAGAGAGGTGGATCAGGAACTGGTTACAAGAGAGAGTTCAAAGAGTGGTGGTCAGTGGTGCCAGGTCCAGCTGGAGAGCTGTGACCAGTGGAGTCCCCCAGGGTTCAGTGGTGGGACCAGTGCTGTTCAACATCTTCATCAATGACATTGATGAGGAAATAGACAGACAGACAGGCAGACAGAGTCTGTTCAGCAGGCTTACTGATGACACCAGACCGGGAGGCTTGGCTGATACAGCTGAAGGCTGTGCAGCCATCCAGTGAGACTTGGACAGGCTGAGAGCTGGGCAGAGAGGAACCTAATGAAGTTCTGCAGAGTCCTGCACCTGGGCAGGAAGAATAAACTGCAGCAGGACAGGTTGGAAGGTGATGTTGTGGAGGTGAGGTTGTGGAGTCTTCTGCTCTGGAGACTTCCCAAACCCACCTGGATGTGTTCCTGAAAGCACAGACCACAGCTGCTTTTGCTGCCCAAGGAGCTGTTTCTCAGCACAGCAGCCCCATGGAGTGGGACCTGGGAGTCCTGGTGCATAACAAGTCCTGCATGGCACAGCAATGTGCCCTGGGGACCAGGAAGGCCAATGGGGTCCTGGGGTGCATTCAGAGGAGTGTGTCCAGCAGAGCCAGGGAGGTTCTCCTCCCCCTCTACTCTGCCCTGCTGAGACCTCACCTGGAATATTGCATCCAGCTCTGGGCTCCCTGTCAGGAGGGACAGGGATCTGCTGGAGAGAGGACTCAGCTCTATGGTTTTTCGAGAGCACCAGCCCCAAATGGTGCCACTTGGCTCCCACCCACAGAGTGGCCCTGGGGAATGCCCCCAGCTTTGGGGAAGAGCTGGGAAGAAGGCTGATTCCTCTCCTGTCTTGCAGCCTATGAAGTCACAGAAGATGGCTGGGTGGTCCATGGAGACAAGCAATACTTCCTGAGCCAAGAAACTGCCTCCATGGAGCAAGCCAGAGCCTTCTGCAGGAGCAGCCACGGGGAACTCGCTACTGTGGGCGACAACAGCCGGCGGAAATTCCTCTGGGGATATGTAAGAGCAGACCTGGCCCCTGGGCACGAGGTGGCCTTTACACCCTGCTGCACAGACTGGGGAAGGGTGGGAGAAGGTGCTGGTTGCAACCACATCCCCACACTTAGCACCAGTGGATTCACAGGGTCCGTGCACAAAGGAAAACAAATGAACAAGAAGTTACTCTGGAGAATAAAGGCAAAGGGATTTACCACTTGCTAGGGGGTAAAGTCTTGTCTGTTCTAGGTTAGACTTGCCAGGGGGGTAAAGTCTTGTCTGTTCTAGGCTAGACTTGCTAGGGGGTAAATCTTGTCTGTTCTAGGCTAGACTTGCCAGGGGGTAAAGTCTTGTCTGTTCTAGGCTAGACTTGCCAAGGGCTAAAGTCTTGTCTGTTCTAGGCTAGACTTGCCAGGAAGGGTAAAGTCTTGTCTGTTCTAGGCTAGACTTGCCAAGGGGTAAAGTCTTGTCTGTTCTAGGCTAGACTTGCCAGGAAGGGTAAAGTCTTGTCTGTTCTAGGCTAGACTTGCTAGGGGGTAAAATCTTGTCTGTTCTAGGCTAGACTTGGCAAGGGGTAAAGTCTTGTCTGTTCTAGGCTAGACTTGCTAGGGGGTAAAATCTTGTCTGTTCTAGGCTAGACTTGCCAAGGGGTAAAGTCTTGTCTGTTCTAGGCTAGACTTGCCAGGGGGTAAAGTTATGTCTGTTCTAGGCTAGACTTGCCAGGGGGTAAAGTCTTGTCTGTTCTAGGCTAGACTTGCAGGAAGGGTAAAGTCTTGTCTGTTCTAGGCTAGACTTGCCAGGAAGGGTAAAGTCTTGTCTGTTCTAGGCTAGACTTACCAGGAAGGGTAAAGTCTTGTCTGTTCTAGGCTAGACTTGCCAAGGGGTAAAGTCTTGTCTGTTCTAGGCTAGACTTGCCAGGGGGTAAAGTCTTGTCTGTTCTAGGCTAGACTTGCCAAGGGGTAAAGTCTTGTCTGTTCTAGGCTAGACTTGCCAGGGGGTAAAGTCTGTCTACTCTAGGCTAGACTTGCCAGGGGGTAAATTCTTGTCTGTTCTAGTCTAGACTTGCCAGGGGGGTAAAGTCTTGTCTGTTCTAGACTAGACTTGCCAGGGGGTAAAGTCTTGTCTGCTCTAGGCTAGACTTGCCAGGGGGTAAAGTCTTGTCTGTTCTAGGCTAGACTTGCCAGGAAGGGTAAAGTCTTGTCTGTTCTAGGCTAGACTTGCCAGGGGGTAAAGTCTTGTCTGTTCTAGGCTAGACTTGCCAAGGGGTAAAGTCTTGTCTGTTCTAGGCTAGACTTGCCAGGGGGTAAAGTCTTGTCTGTTCTAGGCTAGACTTGCCAGGAAGGGTAAAGTCTTGTCTGTTCTAGGCTAGACTTGCCAAAGGGTAAAGTCTTGTCTGTTCTAGGCTAGACTTGCCAAGGGGGTAAAGTCTGTTGTTCTAGGCTAGACTTGCCAGGAAGGGTAAAGTCTTGTCTGTTCTAGGCTAGACTTGCCAGGAAGGGTAAAGTCTTGTCTGTTCTAGGCTAGACTTGCCAGGAAGGGTAAAGTCTTGTCTGTTCTAGGCTAGACTTACCAGGAAGGGTAAAGTCTTGTCTGTTCTAGGCTAGACTTGCCAAGGGGTAAAGTCTTGTCTGTTCTAGGCTAGACTTGCCAGGGGGTAAAGTCTTGTCTGTTCTAGGCTAGACTTGCCAAGGGGTAAAGTCTTGTCTGTTCTAGGCTAGACTTGCCAGGGGGTAAAGTCTTGTCTACTCTAGGCTAGACTTGCCAGGGGGTAAATTCTTGTCTGTTCTAGTCTAGACTTGCCAGGGGGGTAAAGTCTTGTCTGTTCTAGTCTAGACTTGCTAGGGGGGTAAAGTCTTGTCTGTTCTAGGCTAGACTTGCCAGGGGGTAAAGTCTTGTCTGCTCTAGGCTAGACTTGCCAGGGGGTAAAGTCTTGTCTGTTCTAGGCTAGACTTGCCAGGAAGGGTAAAGTCTTGTCTGTTCTAGGCTAGACTTGCCAGGGGGTAAAGTCTTGTCTGTTCTAGGCTAGACTTGCTAGGGGGGTAAAGTCTTGTCTGTTCTAGGCTAGACTTGCCAGGAAGGGTAAAGTCTTGTCTGTTCTAGGCTAGACTTGCCAAAGGGTAAAGTCTTGTCTGTTCTAGGCTAGACTTGCCAAGGGGTAAAGTCTTGTCTGTTCTAGGCTAGACTTGCCAGGGGGTAAAGTCTTGTCTGCTCTAGGCTAGACTTGCCAGGGGGTAAATTCTTGTCTGTTCTAGTCTAGACTTGCCAGGGGGGTAAAGTCTTGTCTGTTCTAGTCTAGACTTGCTAGGGGGGTAAAGTCTTGTCTGTTCTAGTCTAGACTTGCTAGGGGGTAAAGTCTTGTCTGTTCTAGGCTAGACTTGCCAAGGGGTAAAGTCTTGTCTGTTCTAGGCTAGACTTGCCAAGGGGTAAAGTCTTGTCTGTTCTAGTCTAGACTTGCTAGGGGGTAAAGTCTTGTCTGTTCTAGTCTAGACTTGCTAGGGGAGGTAAAGTCTTGTCTGTTCTAGGCTAGACTTGCCAAGGGGTAAAGTCTTGTCTGCTCTAGGCTAGACTTGCTAGGGGAGGTAAAGTCTTGTCTGTTCTAGTCTAGACTTGCTAGGGAGGTATAATCTTGTCTGTTCTAATCTAGAGATGCTAAAGGGGGGGTAAAGTCTTATCTGTTCTAGTCTAGACTTGCTGGGGGGAGATATTCTTGTCTGCTCTAATGTAGACATGCTAAAGGGGTGTATAGTCTTGTCTGTTCAAATCTAGAGTTGCTGGGGGGGATATTCCTGCCTGTTCTACTCTAGAGTTCTGTCCATGACCAACTCTGATGAGCAATGAACCATTAGTTTAAGGGTAGAGTGAGCAAACAGTCCTCCTGTTTGCTGGTGACCTCTCAGCTGGGTATCATGTTCTAGAACCCAGTGATGCATAGAACCATAGAATCACAGAATCATGGAATGCTCTGAGCTGGAAGGGGCCTCCAGAGCTCATCCAGTCCAACCCCTCTGCACTCAGCAGGGACATCCCCAACTAGATCAGGTTGCCAGAGCCCTGTCCAGCCTCACCTTGAATATCTCCAGGGCTGGGGCCTCAGGCTACTGCCAGTGTGGCTCTGATGGTCACATCATTGTGTTGATGACCAGATCAACTTTTCAAAGAAAGGCTGTGCCTGCTCCAGGTCAGGAACTTCATGAATTAGCTTTCCTGCAACATGTATTTCAAGGACACAGCCTACATGTTGCCTGAGACAGAGGAGAGCCATGAAGATGATCAGAGGGCTGGAGCACTCTCTGTGGGGAGAGCCTAGGAGAGTTGGGGCTGTTCAGCCTGGAGAAGAGAAGGCTCCAGGGAGATCTTAGAGCAGCCTTCCAGTACCTGAAGGGAGCTAGAGGAGAGCTGGGGAGGGACCTTTTAGAAGGGCTTGTAGATATAATATGAGAGGAAATGGATTGAAGCTTGATAAGGGCAGTTTTAGACTGGAAATCAGGAAGAAATTCATGGCAGTGAGGGTGCAGAGACACTGGCACAGGTTGCCCAGGGAGGCTGTGGCTGCCTCCTCCCTGGAGGTGTTCCAGGCCAGGTTGGATGAGGCCTTGAGCACCCTGGGCTGGTGGGAGGTGTCCCTGCCCATGGCAGGGGGTTGGAACTGGATGAGCTTTAAGGTCCCTTCCCATCCAAAGCATTCTCTGCTTCCAAATGTTAGAAAGCACTAAATCAAAGTACAACTTTTTTCTGTGTTTAGATCTTGAAAAATGGCAAATTGAAGTCCTACCTCATAGGATTAACTCAGCCCTATTATTACCATTTCCGGTAGGTAAAACAGCTACGTGAAGATCCGTAAGGAGCAGCTGCAGGAGCTTTGCACTACCAGAGTTCCTTCTGGAGAGACCACTGCAAGAGAGTTGAACATATTCAGAGAGTTTTATTACCTGTTGATATGGTTTTATTGTTTTAAGCTATGTTTTTGTTGGAATATAGAATAGAATAGAATTAACCAGGTTGGAAAAGACCTCAGAGATCATCGAGTCCAACCTCTCACCCAGCACCATCTGATCAACTAAACCATGGCACCAAGGGCCTCCTCCAGGCTCCTCTTAAACACCTCCAGGGATGGTGACTCCACCACCTCCCTGGGCAGCACATTCCAGTGGCCAATCTCTCTGCTGGGAAGAATTTCTTCCTCACCTCCAGCCTAAACCTCCCCTGGCACAGCTTGAGACTGTGTCCTCTTGTTCTGGAGCTGCTTACCTGAGAGAAGAGACCAACCCCCAGCTGGCTACAACCTCCCTACAGGGAGTTGGAGAGAGCAAGGAGGTCTCCCCTGAGCCTCCTCTTCTCCAGGCTAAGCAACCCCAGCTCCCTCAGCCTCTCCTCACAGGGCTGTGCTCCAGACCCCTCCCCAGCTTTGTTGCCCTTCTCTGGACACCTTCCAGCACCTCAACATCTTTCCTAGCCTTAGGAGCCCAGAACTGGACACAGGACTCAAGGTGTGGCCTAACCAGTGCTGAGCACAGGGCAGAATGACCTCCCTGCTCCTGCTGGCCACACTCTTCCTGATGCAGGCCAGGATGCCCTTGGCCTTCTTGGCCACCTGGGCACACTGCTGGCTCATGTTCAGCCTACTACCTAGGAATCCATATCTCATCAAAATACAGCTGGGGTTGCTCTTGGCTTGGCCACACAAGGTTGCATAGGTTAAGGTCTTTCAAAGCTAATGGAGACTACATTTAGAGAGAGGTTAAGCTGCACTTGAAAGAAATTAATGTTTTTAGTATCTTAAAGTAGCTTTGTCTGAAGTGTTTGCTGTTGTCCTTTTTGCAGGGGGATGGATGGCAGCCCAGTGAATTACACAGCCTGGGCAGTGAATGAGCCCAGCTTTTCACGTTGGGTAGAAAACTGTGTAGTCTTAAATAAAGAGGATGGTGAGTTCCACAGCTGCTTACAAAGCACAGGTTTGATGGCTGCTGCTATTCCCATTTGTTAAAAATCAACCTTGGCAGCTTTGATTCACGCTCCTTCAGCAGTCTGGGGCACTGTGCATGCTTCTGGAGAGTTAGTCAAGCTGAGAGCTCTCCACTGGCAAAGTCAGCCTCAGTGGTGGAATGTAAGAGCTTGGGTCGAATGAGAACTGCAGGGACAATGTGATCACTGATGGTGCAGCTGCAGAAAGAGTAGAGAATCATAGAATCATGGAATGGTCCAGGCCAGAAGAGACCTCCAAAGTCATCCAGTCCAACCCCCTGCACTCAGCAGGGACATCCTCCACTAGATCAGGTTGCCCAGAGCCCTGTCCAGCCTCACCTTGTGTGGTGTTCCACCGCCCTGATAGTGAAGAACTTCTTCCTGATATCCAATCTCAATCTGCTCTGCTCTAGTCTGAAGCCATTGCCCCTGGTCCTGTCCCTGCAGGCCTTTGCAAACAGTCTCTCTGCAGCCTTCTTGTAGCCCCCTTCAGGTACTGGAAGGCTGTTCTGTGATCTCCCTGAAGCTTTATCTTCTCCAGGCTGAACACCCCCAGCTCCCTCAGCCTGTCCTTGTACCAGAGCTGCTCCAACCCCCTGATCACTTTCATGGCCTCCTCTGGACCCTCTCCATCAGGACCAGGTCCTTCCTGTGCTGAGGGCTCCAGACCTCAATGTAGGTCCCATTCACAGCCACCTGGGCTTTCCAGAAATAGAGCACAGTTAGCAAAAGCCCAGACCACAGCTGGAGCTGTGCACTTTGTAGTGTTTCCACTGGCGAGCTCTTACTTTGCACTTGCATATTTCACTGCAACAAAACTGTTCAGCTGAGTTCCACTCAGGCATCATGGAGTTGCCATCTTATATTTCCACTCCTCCCACAGTGCAAGCAGTGGTGATGGGAGGCAGAGCTGAGATGAAGCATATTATAGAATAAAATAATATCTTTAATTGGAAGAGACCTCCAGGCTCAGCCAACCCCCACCCAGCACTGCAGGCTCAGCACCAAACATGGCCCTAAGCACCAGCTCCACACACTGCTTCAACACCTCCAGGGATGGGCACTCCAGCACTGCCCTGGCCACAACATTCCAGTGCCTGAGAACCTTCCAGGAAGAAAGATTTCCTAGCAGCCAGCCTGAGCCTCCCCTGGGGCAGCTGGGAACCACTGCCTCTGCTCCTGGGGCTTGACACCAAGGAGCAGAGGCTGTCCCCTCCTCACTGCAACCTCCCTGCAGGGAGCTGCAGAGAGCAAGGAGGTCTCCCTCAGCCTCCTCTTCTCCAGCCTCAACACCCCCAGCTCCCTCAGCCCCTCCTCTAGCCCAGGGCCTCCAGGCCCTGCTCCAGCCTGGCTGCCCTGCTCTGCACAGGCTCCAGCCCCTCAATGTCCTTCCTGCAGGGAGGGCCCAGAGCTGAGCACAGCACTCCAGCTGTGGCCCCCCCAGTGCTGAGCACAGGGGGATGATCTCTCATTCCCAGGCAGATTCCTTTAGAACCTACAAGCACAGAAGCCAGTACACACTCCCACAAGGTTCAGTCTTATTTAGTGTCTTATTTCCCACATCTGCCTTCATTTCAGGCCTGTGGAATGATGTCAGCTGTGGTTTACCCAATGGCTATATCTGCCAGAGGCACAAAAGTGCTGCAAACCAACCACCTCCTTCAGCAGTGCCTTCACCTCCTGGAGGGTGTCCTAAAGATTGGCTTTTCTATAAAAATAAGGTATGGTAACTCTGATCTACACAAAATTCAGACCTAAATTCCTTTTGCTGTCACTCTCTAACAGTCTCTACTCATTTTCCTAGTGTTACAAATTTTTGGCTCTGCCTATGTGAAATGGAATGCTGCAAGGAGCAGGTGTCTGGACCTTGGAGGAGACCTGGCAAGCATCCACAGTGAGCAAGAACAAGGTAGAGTGCAGTGCTATAACAGGTAACAGAGAGCACTTCACAGGCTCTCAGGAGGTTAGGGGCTGGAAGGACCATAGAATCCAGCAAAAGAACACATCCAGACAGGGCTGGAAAGGCTCCAGAGAAGGAGACTCCACAACCTCTCTGGGCAGCCTGCTCCAGGGCTCTGGGACCCTCACAGTGAGGAAGTTCCTCCTCATGATGACTGATGACATGAAATGTCCACTTTTCTTCCCAATGGCTTTTCTCCAGCTTTTCTCACTCACCAGCTGAAGAATGTTTTCCTTGAGCCCTGGATTGGCTTGAATGATTTAACCAATGAACTCAACTTCATCTGGTCTGATGGAAGTGCTGTCTCCTACAAAAACTGGGCTCCAGATTCCCCCAAATATGAAGAACGTGTTCTCTTCGACACTCTGCGCCCAGAGGATGGCCACAACCTCCAACAGGTAAATACCACTCAGTGTTCACTGACTGGCCTTTGGGATGTGCTGCCCAGGGAGGTGGTGGAGTCCCCATCCCTGGAGGTGTTTAGGAAGAGCCTGGATGAGGCCCTTGATGCCATGGTTGAGTTGATTAGATGGTGCTGGGTGATAGGTTGGACTCGATGATCTCAAAGGTCTCTTCCAACCTGGTTAATTCTATTCTATATCCCAATAGAAAACATAGCTTAAAACAATAAAACCATATCAACAAGCAATAAAACTCTCTAAATATGTTCAACTCTCTTGCAGTGGACTCCTATTCCATTCTATTCTATTCCACTCTATTCCATTCCACTCTATTCCATTCCATTCCATTCCATTCCATTCCATTCCATTCCATTCCATTCCATTCCATTCCATTCCATTCTATTCTACTCTATTCCTCAAGACTAATCTGATGAGCAACATCAGTTCAGGTTAGCTGTAGATGATGCCTCAGTCTTCTCCCCAGGCTCTTCATCTGCCTTTACACTGGGACTAGCAATTAGCAATGTCAGTGTTGGAATCCTGTCAGAGCTCTCTCAGAGCATTGCTACAATCTTGCAAGGAATTTGTCCAAGCTGCAGCAATGGATGGATTGAATAAAGAGAGGAGAAGAGGAGGCTCAGGGGAGACCTTCTTGCTCTCTGCAACTCCCTGCAGGGAGGTTGTAGCCAGGTGGGGGTTGGCCTCTTCTCTCAGGCAAGCAGCTCCAGAACAAGAGGACACAGTCTCAAGCTGTGCCAGGGGAGGTTTAGGCTGGAGGTGAGGAAGAAATTCTTCCCAGCAAGAGAGATTGGCCACTGGGATGTGCTGCCCAGGGAGGTGGTGGAGTCACCATCCCTGGAGGTGTTCAAGAGGGGACTGGATGTGGCACTTGGAGCCATGGTTTAGTTGTCAGGAGGTGCTGGGTATTAGGTAATAGGTTGGACTTGATGATCTCTGAGGGCTTCTCTAACCTGGTTGATTCAAGGATTGTAAGATCGGGTGGACTGAATAAAGCTTGCCTTTTTCACAGCAATGCCCAGGGAGGTGGTGGCAGCCTCCTGCCTGGAGGTGTTTGCAGCCAGGCTGGAGGTGGCTGTGAGCAACCTGCTGTAGTGTGAGGTGTCCCTGGCCATGGCAGGGGGTTGGAACTGGCTGAGCCTTGAGGTCCCTTCCAACCCTGACAGTTCTGGGATTCTATGAATTTGCTCTTTCTGTTTGTAGAGAATAGAATTGCAACATTGGAGCTGTTAGCACACATTGGAAATATCTTCATGCTTGGGTTTGAAAAGGAAGGAGGACAGGATGAAAGATGAAAGAGTTTAAGGGTTTTTCCTACTTTTTTTCCTATTTAAAATTAGAGTTGAATGGCTGAGGGCCAGTAGATATCAGCCACTGGTGCTCCTCAGGGCTCAGGGCTGGGACACTTCTGTTTAACATCTTTATTGCTGCCCTTGATGAAGACCCAGAGTGTGTCAGCAGGAAGCTCACAGGTGACACCAAGTTAGGTGGAGAGTTGATCTGCACCAGGGCAGGGAGGCTCTGCAGAGGGACTTGGGTAGGTTGGATCCATGGCCAACATCAACAGCAGGAGCTTCAACAAGGCCAAGTGCAGGTCCTGCCCTTGGGTCACAGCAAACCCAAGCAAGGCTACAGGCTTGGGGCAGTGTGGCTGAAAGCTGCTGGCAGAAAGGGAGCTGGGGGTGCTGATGGAGAAGCAGCTGAAGAGGAGCCAGCAGTGTGCCCAGGTGGCCAAGAAAGCCAAAGGCCTCCTGGCTGGGATTAGCAATGCTGTGTCCAGGAGGAGCAGGGAGGGGATTGTCCCTGGCACTCAGCTCTGGGGAGGCCCCAGCTGGAGTGTTGTGTCCAGGGTTGGGCAGCTCATGCCAGAGAGATGTGGAGGTGCTGGAGCCAGGGCAGAGGAGGGCAAGGAAGCTGGGAAGGGCCTGGAGAAGAAATCTTGTGAGGAGAGCTGAAGGAGCTGGGGAGGGGTTAGTGTGAAAGAGAGGAGGCTGAGGGGAGACCTCCTGGCTGTCTACAGCTCCCTGAAAGGAGGTTGTGGAGAGGTTGGTGCTGGTCTCTTCTCCCAGGTAATTAGTGACAGAACAAAAGGGAATGGCCTCAAGCTGCAGCAGGGCAGGGGTACACTGGAGAGTAGGAAACATTTGTTCCCAGCCAGAGTGGTCAGAGACTGGCAGAGGCTGCCCAGGGAGGTGGTGGAGCCCCCAAGCCTGGCTGTGTTTGAAGGTGGTTTGGATGTGGTGCCTGGGGCTATGGTTTAGGGGTGACTCTTGCAGAGCAGGGCCAGTGGTTGGACTTGGTGCTCCTGAGGCTCTTTTCCAGCCTGAATGTTTCTGTGATTCTATGGAAAGAAAAACAAAAAAGAAGTAGTGAAACTAGCCTGTGGGTGACAGCAATTTGCTTTACAGCTTCTGGTGTCAATGCACTCCTGGTCTTTCCCTTACTCCACAGTTTGATTGTGTTGCTCTGAAGAAAGGCCCTGCTGAGGACACAGGAAAATGGGCCAACAAGGAGTGCCACAAGGCCTTAGGGTACCTATGCCAGAAGAAAAGTGGTGGGTGCTGTACTGCCATCTTCTTGTTTGCCATGCTGGAGTTCAGGCTTGGCTGGTTTTGGGGTTGGGTTGGGTTATTCTGGGGGGTTGGTTTGTTGGTTGGTTGGGTTGGGGGTTTTTGTTGGGGTTATTTTTGGTTGGTTGGTTTGGTTTGATCAGGGTGGGGGTTTTTTGTGGGGGAGCATCCTGGTGGACAATAAGTTCTGCATGGGACAGCAATGTGCCCTTGTTGGGACAGCAATGTGCCCTGGGGGCCAAGAGAGCCAATGGCATCCTGGGCTGCAGCAGGAAAAGTGTGGCCAGCAGGTCTGGGGAGGTTCTGCTGCCCCTCTGCTCTGCCCTGCTGAGACCACAGCTGCAATCCTGTGTCCAGTGCTGGGCTCCCCAGTTCCAGAGAGACAGAGACCTGCTGGAGAGAGTCCAACAGAGAGCTGTGAGGGTGATGAAGGGACTGGAACATCTCTGCTGAGAAGAAAGACTGAGAGCTCTGAGGCTGTTTAGTCTGGAGAGGAGAAGGCTGAGAGGGATCTGATCAATGTCTCTCAATAGCTGAGGGCTGGGGCTCAAGTGGAGGGGGCCAAGCTCTTTTGGGTGCTGCACAGCAATAAGCCAAGGAACAAAGGAGACAAACTGGAACAGGGAAGGTTTCACCTCAAGATGAGAAGAAACTTCTTTGGTGTGAGGGTGCTGGAGGCCTGGAGCAGGCTGCCCAGGGGGGGTTGTGGAGTCTCCTTCTCTGGAGACTTTCCAACCCCACCTGGATGTGTTCCTGTGCAGACTATCCTGGGTGCTCCTGCTCTGGCAGGGGGGTTGGACTGGATGATCTCTGGAGGTCCCTTCCAACCATTCTGTGTATCTATTATTCTATGAATCTTCCTCTGCAATGTAAGACACCAGGAATTCACCAACACAAAGTTCTCAGAGCCTTGAAATGTATTTCTTCCACCCAGAGCTGTTGTTTGGAAGCCCTCTGTTACTTAGAAACAGCTCATGAGAGGGTGTTCCATGCCTAGCTGTGGGAATAGTGAAGATGCTGCTGAGTTACTCAAGACAATATGCAGCCTCCAGATTTCACTGTTCTTGGGATGGGTTTTCTTCCTTATTCATACAGATCCTGCGCTTTTTAAGCCACCTGCAACAGAACTGGACTTGGCTTTTGCCCACTCTGGTGGCATTAGCTATTCTGTCACCCGGTCCAAAATGTCCTGGGAGGAAGCACAGCAAAGCTGCAACAACAATGGCTCAGAACTCGCCAGTGTCTTAGACCCATACAGCCAGGCACTGCTGTTCTGCTTGCCCAGGAATACAGAGAGCCTCTCTGGATTGGTCTCAACAGCAACATGGTAAGAACAGAGCCCTTCTGTGCAGGGGCTATGCTGACAGTGGGCCTCATCTGGGACAGGGGGTGCAGAGGTGCAGAGGGACCTCGACCGACTGGACAGATGGGCAGAGGCCACAGGATGGCATTCAACAAGTCCAAGTGCCAGGAGCTGCACTTTGGCCACAGCAACCCCAGGCAGAGCTACAGGCTGGGGTCAGAGTGGCTGAGAGCTGCCAAACAGAGAGGGACCTGGGGGTGCTGATTGACAGCTGCCTGAACAGGAGCCAGCAGTGTGCCAGGGGGACAAAAGGCCAATGGCATCCTGGCCTGCATCAGGAACAGTGTGGCCAGCAGGCCAGGCATCATGTCCCATGTGCCCACTGCTCAGCATGGTTGGCCACACCTTGAGTCCTGTGTCCAGCTCTGGGCCCCTCAGTTTAGGAAGGACATTGAGACAGTTGAAGGTGTCCAGAAAAGGGCAACAAGGCTGGGGAGAGGCCTTGAGCACAGCCCTGTGAGGAGAGGCTGAGGGAGCTGGGGTTGCTTAGCCTGGAGAAGAGGAGGCTCAGAGGAGACCTCATTGCTCTCTACAACTACCTGAAGGGAGGTTGTAGCCAGGAGGGGGTTGGTCTCTTCTCCCAAGCAACCAGCACCAGAACAAGAGGACACAGTCTCAAGCTGTGCCAGGGGGAGGTTTAAGCTGGAGGTGAGGAGAAAGTTCTTCCCAGAGAGTCATTGGCCATTGGGATGTGCTGCCCAGGGGGGTGGTGGAGTCCCCATCCCTGGAGGTGTTGAAGAGGGGATTGGATGTGGCACTTGGTGCCATGGTCTAGTCATGGGGTCTGTGCTGACAGGCTGGCCTCGATGATCTTTGAGGTCTCTTCCAACCTTGGTGATACTGTGATGCTGTGATCTGCCTTTATGCTCTCAGCTTGTAACCTGCAGGAATTCCTGGCAGTGCAGTGCTGCAAACAGCATCCTGCATCAGCACAGTGCCCAATTGCACTGCAGTTCTTCCCATGGGGCCCAGACAGTGGAGATTTTCATGAACTAAGAACTCTCAAATCCTTCAGCACAAGGAAGTGCCCCTGTAAGCCAGTACAGAGCAACAGATCTCTTCTGCTGCCCCCAGCATCAGAAGCACATCACACTACTAGAGCAGGTCCAGAGGAAGCCACAAAGAGCTGGAGAACCTCCACTGTCGAGACAGGCTGAGAGAAGAGAAGGCTCCAGGGACACCTTAGAGCAGCCTTCCAGTACCTGAAGGGAACTACAGGAGAGCTGGGGAGGGACCTTTTAGAAGGGCTTGCAGTGCTAGGATGAGGAGAAGTGGATTGAAGCTTGAGGAGGGCAGATAGAGACAGGAGATTAGGAAGAAATTCTTTGCAGTGAGGGTGGTGAGACTCTGGCACAGGCTGCCCAGGGAGGCTGTGGCTGCCTCCTCCCTGGAGGTGCTGAAGGCCAGGTTGGATGAGGCCTTGAGCAGCCTGGGCTGGTGGGAGGTGGGAGGAGGGTTGGGAGTGGGTGGTCCAAGCCAAACCAGTCAATGAAGCTATAAATCTATGAATCTCCAACATAAATTGTACAATCTCTCAGATTTTGAGTTTATTTTAATCAAAAGGATACTGCAGGGAAAAAAACCCAACCATGCCTCCTGCCCTGGTGCCTTGTGTTGATGCACCTCAGTGAGCTCAGGTCACAGGTGTGAGACCTGGGGAGGAATGTCTGTGCTGGGGGTGTGTTTATGCCCACATACTCTAGCAGAGTAATCCTACTGATGGCAGGAGCAGCACAACAGAGCAGTGGCCAGAAGCAGGGGTAAACATCAGTGACAGGAATCTGGAGCTGTGCTGCACAGCAGCCAATGGATATGTTTTTCTTTTCACTTGAAAATGCAATTAGTGTAATTGCTCCCATTAAGCAATTAGCCTCCTTTGTCTGAGAGGTGTCTGCCTGAGCTGTGTGGCAGGGGAGGGTGAACAGTGGGGTGGTAGGTGTGTGTTGGCAGGTGACACTCTTGCCTGTGAGTCACAGGCACCAGACTATGACAAAAGCCATGCTGCTCAGGGCTGCTTGCTAGGAATGCCCCACCCGACCCCCAGCTTCCATACAGACTGTTATGGCTTAAGGGCAATAAGAGTTAATTGCTATAACCACAGGTCACACAGGAACAAATCCAGGTGGGTCTTGAATGTCTCCAGAGAAGGAGACTGTGGAAGTGGTAGGTGGCACAAGCTAGAGCAAGTCAAGAGGAGACTGGAACTGAACAGCAGAAGCAACAAGAGACCATGCTGCAGGTTGAGGGCAATCAAGAGTTCAACTGGTACAGCCACCAGGAAAAGCCTCCAGGGGCTGGAGAGCCCCAGGGGCACAGGCAGCTTGTCCCAGGACATTGCAGTCTGTTCTTCTCTTCTGTTTCCCTGCCTCTCTCTGTTGCAGGCAGTGCACAGCCAAAGCTCTCTCTCTTCTCTCCATCTCAGGCCCTGTGCTGTTACCTCCTGGGGTGTGGGGCAGAGGCTTTCTCCTGGCCTTGGCTGGCAGTGAATTTCCAGCTCCGGCCCAGGGCCTGGGGAAGCCTGCGGCAGGCCTGGGGCTGGGGGCAGCACTTTGGCTGCTCCTGGGATGCTGAGCTGAGGGGGTGAGGCTGCTGGCAGCTCTGGCCTGGTAGGCTCAGGTGTGCTCCTTCTACCTGAATGCCTTTTGTGTGTGTTTGTGACAGAATTGCCATTTCAGCTTCCAGTCAGTGTGGAGCATTTTCATTTACTGCTGGGGAAGGGCTAAAAGATCTTCCCTGTCCTTTGGCCCTGGGCAGCTCCTGGCTCAGCACGAGGACACAGATTTAGGTGGTCGTGCCAACATGATCTCTTACCTGCCTCCTAGTTTCATACAATCTCATGGCCCCTTTCTTTCTTCCCTTCCACTTCCCAGTGCTTGGCAATGCCCTGAATTAATGTTAGCTACTTCTGGAGGGCAGAAGAAGAATCATTCTGCATTCACATCTGTGGATGAGGTACACTGGTTGCAGTCAGTGTCTCCAGGCACAAAAAGTGGACACAAATCAGCATGTGATTCCATTCTGGTTGCATGAGAGTCCTCTGAGGAGCCTGTGTGGCAGCTATGTCACAGCTATGACACCAGAGGCCTCATCCCTGGTGGTTTTTGCAGCAGGCTGGCTGGCTGTGGGCTGTGAGCAACCTGCTGCAGTGTGAGGTGTCCCTGCCCATTGCAGGGGGGTTGGAATTGGCTGATCCTTGAGGACCCTTCTAACCCTGACAGTTCTATGATTCTATGTCACTCTCAGCAACTTGGAACTTACCAAAGGGATTTTGTTTCCAGACCAAGGGCAATTACCAATGGACTGACAGATGGAGATTAGCTTACAGCAAATGGGCCAGAGGGGAACCAAAGCAGAGGTTAGCATGTGTTTACCTAGACATGATGGCACCTGGAAGACAGCTTCCTGCAAGGAAAAACTCTTCTCTGTCTGCAAGAATTCAGCTGGTAAGCAATCCAATAGAAATGTTTTAACTAGAGGCTGTGTGGATGCATGAACTCTGCTAAAAATACAAGGCACTGGAAAAAGGTCTCTTTCCTACTCTCTTGTCCGTGAAGATACAAGTAGCTAAATAATACTGACTCCAATCCTTCCCAGCAGTGAATCAACTCATAACAACAACTACCAAAAGTCTAAGAAACAAAGGACTGGATAATTCGTTGACTTTTCATTCTTGCAGGTCCTGCAGCTGGCTCAGGGCAATCCCAAGCACAAACCCAGGCCGGGTGAGGAGTGCCTCCAGAGCAGCCTGGAGGAGAAGGCCTTGGGGGTGTCAGGTGGTGACAAACTCCCCAGGAGCCAGCAGTGGTCCTGGCAGCCCAGCAGGCAGCTGAGTGCTGAGCTGCATCCAGAGCAGGGAGAGCAGCAGCACAGGGAGGGGATTCTGCCCCTCTGCTCTGCTCTGCTCAGACCCCACCTGCAGCACTGCCTCCAGCTCTGGGGCACCCAGCACAAGAAGGACCTGGAGCTGGTCCAGAGGAGGCCACGAGGATGATCAGAGGGCTGAGAACCTGCCCTGTGGGGACAGGCTGGAAGAGTTGGGGTCTGTTCAGCCTGGAGAAGAGAAGGCTCCAGGGGAGACCTTGGAGCAGCCTTCCAGTACCTGAAAGGGCTCCAGGAGAGCTGGGGAGGGACTTCTAGTGTGTCGTGGGGTGAGGAGCAAGGAATTGAAGCCTGAGGAGGGCAGATTGAGACTGGAGATTAGGAAGAGATTCTTTGCAGTGAGGGTGGTGAGGCCCTGGCACAGGCAGCCCAGGGAGGTGGTGGATGCCCTCAATCCACACACTGAGCAGCCTGTGCTTGTACTTGGGATTGCTCTGACCCAGGTGCAGGACCTCGCACTTGGCCTCATTGAACTACATGAGGTTGGCATTGGCTCACCTCTCAAACCTGTCCAGGTCCCTTTGGATGACATTGCCATCCCTTCCCTCCAGCATGATGAGCACAGAGCACAGCTTGGTGTCCTCATGGTTCCTTTCTTCTACGCTGATACACCTCATACAGTCTGTTTGGAGTGGCCTTGCTGGCACCAGGGGAGAAATCAATGTCATGGAATCACTGGATCTATCTGATCTCTTCTCAGTAATGGCCCCTACTGATCCCCCCCAACTCCCTGGGAAATGCCCTGAAGCAAGAGGACACACATCTTGGGTACCTTTCCATGGGCACTGCTACTACTTTGAGGCCTCCAGAAAGAGAACCTGGTCTCAGGCTCATGAGGAATGTGCCAGACTAGGTGAGTGCTATCTCATGGAAAGACCTAAGATATAATGAGACAACTAAAGTGTCTTGAGCATCTCCCCTGTGCAGAGAGACTGAGAGCCCTGAGGCTGTTCAGTCTGGAGAAGTAAAGGCTGAGAGGGATCTGATCAATGTCTATCAATAGCTGAGAGCTGGGGGTCAAGTGGAGGGGGCCAAGCTCTTTTGGGTGCTGCACAGCAATAAGCCAAGGAAAAACAGGCACAAGCTGGAACATAGAAGATTCCACCTCAACATGAGGAGAAACTTCTTTGGTGTGAGGCTGCTGGAGCCTGGAGCAGGCTGCCCAGAGAGGTTGTGGAGTCTCCTGCTCTGGAGATTTTCCAACCCCACCTGGATGTGCTCCTGTGTGACCTGCCCTGGGTGCTCCTGCTCTGGCAGGGGCTTGGACTGGATGATCTCTGGAGGTCCCTTCCAACCCCTACCATTCTGTGATTCTATGATTCTAAAACAATGGAGGACAATGCTAAGCAAACTTTTCATTGCTTTCAAATTTCCAACCTGATGCTTTTCAGGTCACCTTCCTGAGCATGGTTTGTACAATACCACTAAATTCTATCAGAGACAGGGCAACAAAGCTGGGGAGGGCTCTGGAGCACAGCCCTGTGAGGAGAGGCTGAGGGAGCTGGGGTTGCTTAGCCTGCAGAAGAGGAGGCTCAGGGGAGACCTCATTGCTCTCTCCAACTCCCTGAAGGGAGGTTGTAGCCAGGTGGGGGTTGGTCTCTTCTCCCAGGCAAGCAGCACCAGAACAAGAGCACACAGTCTCAAGCTGTGCCAGGGGAGGTTTAGGCTGGGTGTTAGGAAGAAGTTCTTCCCACAAGAGAGATTGGCCATTGGAATGTGCTGCCCAGGGAGGTGGTGGAGTCCCCATCCCTGGAGGTGCTTAGGAACAGACTGGATGGGGTGCTTGGTGCCATGGTTCAGTTGATTAGTTAGGGTTGGGTGATCAGTTGGAGATCTCTTCCAGCCTGGTTGACTCTGTGATTCTGTGATGGGGTTCTGTGCTAGGCCAGGCTATGGGTTTGTGTATTTCATATGCTCTGCACTGCTTTCCACCTTCCATTTCATCTTCCAGTACATTCCATATTTCTATCCAATCCAATCCTGTGTAGAGTCTTCTTTAATTATTTTGAGGGTAATTTTACAGCCTGTCTTCCTCCACTACTACTTAAACTACTGCTTAAACCAAACACAGGTACCCATACAGCTCACAGCTCACAGGGCAGCTCAGCAGCACAATAACCAGAACAAGACCAGCATGTTCTCTGGAAGGTGTCCAGAGAAGGGCCACGAGGAGGAGCAGAGGGCTGGAGCTGCTCTGCTCTGGAGACAGCCTGAGAGAGTTGGGGCTGTGCAGTCTGGAGAGGAGAAGGCTCCCAGGAGACCTTCTTGTGGCCTTCCAGGATCTGCAGGGGGCTCCAAGAAAGCTGGGGAGGGACTTTTGAGGGTGTCAGGGAGGGATAGGACTGGGGAAATGGAGCAAAGTAGAAGTGGGAGATTGAGATTGGCTGTGAGGAAGAAGTTGTTGCCCATGAGGGTGGTGAGAGCCTGGACAGGTTGCCCAGGGAGGTGGTGGAAGCCTCACCTCTGGAGGTGTTTAAGGCCAGGCTGGATGTCCCTGGCCATGGCAGGGGTTGGAGCTGGCTGATCCCTGAGGTTCCTTCCAACCCTGACACTGCTGTGATTCTGTGGTCATTCTGTGCACGAATCAATGTGATCTACATTACCTTTCCCCTAATCTTTTCTGTGTGCATTAGTTGAGCTGTAAAAGGACAAAATGCAAGGTTGTGCTGTGCTCACCCATTTGTTTCCCAGGTGCTAACTTGGTGTCAGTAGGAGACTACACTGAAGCACACTTTCTGTCAGACACCATAAAGATACTGTATGGAAAATCCCTGAACTTCTGGATTGGGCTGCAGAGAACTGATGACGGTAATGTCTCCAACAGTGAGTCCCACATCTCGTGAGATTGAGAGGAAAGCACCTTTGTGTGCTGAATGGAGGGAAATCCAGCTGGCAGCTGCTCACAAGGGGCATCCCCCAGGGCTCAGTACTGGGACCAGCTCTGTTCAACATCTTTTCCAATGTTCTGCATGAGGGGATCAGGGCACCTGCAGCAAGTTCACAGATGACACCAAGTGGAGTGGGGGTGCTGATGTGCTGGAGGGCAGGAAGGCTCTGCAGAGAGATCTGGCCAGGCTGGAGCCATAGGCTGAGGCCCATGGGATGAGGTTTAACAAAGCCAAGTGCCAGGCCCTGCACTTTGGTCACCACAACCCCAAGCAAGGCTGCAGGCCTGGGGCAGAGTGGCTGGAAAGCAGCCTGGGGAAAAGTACCTGGGGGTGCTGGAGGACAGCAGCTGAACAAGAGCCAGCAGTGTGCCCAGGTGGCCAAGAAAGCCAAAGGCATCCTGGCCTGAATCAAAAGCAGTGTGGCCAGCAGGAGGAGGGCAGTGATGGTCACCCTGTACTGGCCCTGCTGAGGCCACAGCTTGAGCCCTGGGCTCAGGTCTGGTGCCACAGGGTAAGAAAGACATTGAGGGGCTGGAGGGTGTCCAGAGAAGAGCACTGAGGCTGCTGAGGGGTGTGGAGAAGAGAGCTGGTGAGGAGCAGCTGAGGGAGCTGGGGTTGGGTAGTGTGCAGAAGAGAAGGCTGAGGGAGACCTCATTGCTCTCCACAGCTCCCTGAGAGGAGGCTGCAGTGAGGCTGGGGTTGGTCTCAGCTGCCAAGTAAGCAGAGCTAGGATGAGAGGAAATGTGCTGAGCTGTGCCAGGGGAGGCTTAGGTTGGAGAGGAGGAAGGTTTCTTGGTGGAAGAGTGGTGAGGGGTTGGACAGGCTGCCCAGGGAGGTGGTGGAGTCCCCATGCCTGGAGGTGTTGAAGAGGCTGTAGAGGTGGTGCTGCAGGGTAGGGTTGGTGGTCATGGCAGCTGTTGTGGTTGGACTCAATGCCCTTAAGATCTTTTCCAACCTTAGTGACTCTGTGGCTGTGCTCTCAGTAGCATTTAACTCTCTCTGTGTTTTCAGTCCCTGTTGTCTCCCCCACAGCTTGCTCCATCTGTCTGAACCTTTGGTTTACATGTGCTTCTTTTCAATACTAGAGCGTGGGTATGGACAGACAGATCTGGGCTGGGTTTGTCAACTGGCAAATAGGAGAACCTGCAAACACAAAGGTACAAAGAGTGTGGAGAAGTGTGTGCACTAACTGGCTACTGGAACACCAATGTCTGCTTGTTCAGAAGGGATATATCTGCAAAAGGCCAAAGAGTAAGTCATAGTTCTGCTGCATGAAGAGGCTTGAGATGTACTTTACTGCATAGCATAGAAATGCAAACGATGCCAGGTTTGTCTGCAAAACCAAGAGACCCTAACAGCTGGAACCAGCTGAAGAGATTCACAGGGCTTTGGAGTGCCTCCTCAGCAGGCTGCATCTCCTCTTAGTCCTCTAAAATTGCCATCAGCCACATTATGAATACTTCAGACCCCAATGCTTAGGCCAAAGAATGGTCAAAGCTCACTCTTCCTTAATAAAAAGTCGGTGTTCAGGAGCAGGCTAAGCTCAGGAGCAGTTTCTCACAGAATCACAGAATTACTGAGGCTGGAAGAGACCTCTGAGCTCATCCAGCCCAGCCTGTGACCCAGCACCACCACACCAACCACACCATGGCACTGAGGGCCACATCCAATCTCTCCTTGAACACCTCCAGGGACAGTGACTCCACCACCTCCCTGGGCAGCACATCCCAGTGTCTGATTCCCTTTCCCTGAGGAAGTGCTTCCTAGCACCAACCTAACCCTCCCCTGGCACAGCTCCAGGCCATGCCCTCTCCTCTTGTCACCAGGTGCCTGGGAGCAGAGCCTGACCCCCACCTGACTGCAGCTTCCCTTCAGGTAGTTGTAGAGTGTGGTAAGGTCCCCCCTGAGCCTCCTCTTCTGCAGGCTGAACACCCCCAGCTCCCTCAGCCTCTCCTCCTCAGCCTTTCCCTCCAGTCCCTTCCCCAGGCTGGTTGCTCTCCTCTGGACCTGCTGCAGCACCTCAAGATCTTTCTTGCAGGGGGGGCCCAGAGCTGCACACAGTGCTGCAGGTGAGGCCTCAGCAGTGCCCAGCTCAGGGCACAATTCCATCCCTGGTGCTGCTGCCACACTGCTCCTGACACAAGCCAGGATGCCCTTGGCCTTCTGTGCCCCTGGGCACACTGCTGGCTCCTGTCCAGCTGCTGTCCCCCAGCACTGCCAGGTCCCTCCCTGCCAGCTGCTCTCCAGCCACTCATCCCCAGTCTGTAGCCTGCATGGTCTTGGTGTGGCCAAAGTGTAGGAGCCTGTCCTGGGCCTTGTTGAACCTCATCCCATTGGCCTCAGCACCCACCCAGCCTGGCCAGGCCTCTCTGAAGTGTCTTTCTGCCTTCCATTTCAATTCATCTGGGTACATTCTCAAAACCTCAAATACTCTTGTTCTGATGGATGCCATGAACACTCTGCCCTGTAGAAATGCTGGAACTGGTGATTCATTCCTGCTCTCTGGGCTGATGGATAACAGCAACCCTCACACTGAAGAACTTCTTCCTAGTTTCCAGTCTAAACCTACTCTCAGCTTCACACCATTCCTCCTTGTCCTATCACTAGACACCCTCATGAACCACTCCTGGGCTGCATCAAAAGCAGCATGGCCAGAGATGGAGAGAGGGGATCCTGCCCCTCTGCTCTGCTCTGGGGAGACCTCACCTGCAGAGCTGTGTCCAGCTCTGGAGCTCTCAGCACAGGAAGGACCTGGACCTGATGGAGAGGGTCCAGAGGAGGCCAAGAAAATGCTCAGGGGGTTGGAGCAGCTCTGCTACAAGGACAGGCTGAGGGAGCTGGGGGTGTTCAGCCTGGAGAAGAGAAGGCTCCAGGGAGACCTAAAAGCAGCCTGCCAGTGCCTGAAGGGGGCTACAAGAAGGCTGCAGAGAGACTGTTTGCAAAGGCCTGCAGGGACAGGACCAGGGGCAATGGCTTCAAACTAGAGCAGAGCAGATTGATATGAGGAACAAGTTCTGCACCAGGAGGCTGCTGGAACACTGCAACAGGTTGCCCAGGGAGGTGGCTGAGGCTCCATGCCTGGAGATATTCCAGGTGAGGCTGGACAGAGCTCTGGGCCACCTGATCCAGTGGAGGATGTCCCTGCTGAGTGCAGAGGGTTGGACTGGATGAGCTTTGGAGCTCCCTTCCAAGCCAGCCCATTCTGTGATTCTATGAGAAGTCCCTCTCCAGCCTTCCTGCAGGATCCCTACTAGAGGGTTCCACACACTCAGCCATTCACCCAGCAAGCCTGTTTAGGGGGAGCTGTCAGAGCACCAGGGTTTAGGAAGTTCTAAATGCTGCATTACTTTTTTAAGCATTCAGAATAAACCTCCAATTCTTTTCCTTCCACAAGTTCCTGTGAGCAGAGAGATGTCTCCTGGAAATCCAGGTAAGCAGAGTTCCTTTTGAGGAGATGCTCAAATACAACAGGGACATCATCCCATAGGTTAGAGGTATTCATTCTGAGGGTGTTTTAAAAGCCCATAAAGTTGATCTCTACCTGGACACCCAAGCAGAGGTCATTCGAAAGTAACCTGGGGGCTGATCAGATTTGCTTACATTGTGTTAGCCAATAAAAAAGCCAAAACCCCACAGAAATGAAAATCAAACTACTTGTTAGAGTGAACACCTACACTGCACGTGGCTGCCCTCTGCTTGAAGAAATCCCCTTCACCACTTCATGGCTGAAGGCACAGAGAGCACTGGCAGCCGGTTTGCTGATGGCACCAAACTGGGAGCAGCAGTGACACCTCCTCAGGCTGTGCTGCCATCCAGCCAGACCTGGACAGGCTGAGAGCTGGGCAGGGAGAAATGGAATGGAATCCAACAAGGGCAAGGGGAGAGTCCTGCATCTGAGAAAGAACAGCCCCATGGAGCAGGAGAGGTTGGGGACTGACCTCCTGCAGAGCAGTGAAGGGGAAAAGGACCTGGGGGTCCTGGTGGATGGAAGGATGACCATGAGCCAGCAATGTGCTCTGGTGGCCAAGAAGGCCAAGGGCATCCTGGGGGGCATTAGAATGGTTCTGGTTAGAAGGCTGAGAGAAGTTCTCCTCCCCCTCTACTCTGCCCTGCTGAGGCCACATCTGGAATATTGTGTCCAGTTCTGGGCCCCTCAGCTCAAGAAGAACCTCAGGGAACTGCCTGAGAGAATCCATCCCAGAGGCACAGAGCTGCTGCAGGCAGTGGAAGATCTTCCTCATGAGGAGAGCCTGAGGGAGCTGAGGGCTCTTGGGCTTGGAGAGGAGGAGCCTGAGGGTGAGCTCCTTGCTGTTGCTCAAGCTGTGCAGGGTGATGCCCAGAGGCTGGAGCCAGGCTCTGCTGGGTGCTACCCAATGCCAGCACAAGGGGCACTGGGGGCAAGCTGGAGCACAGGAGGTGCCATGGGAACAGAAGGGAAAGCTTTGGCCCTGTGAGGGTGCTGGAGGCCTGGAGCAGGCTGCCCAGAGAGGTTGTGGAGTCTCCTGCTCTGGAGCCTTTCCAACCCCACCTGGATGTGTTCTGTGTGCCCTGCCCTGGGTGCTCCTGCCCTAGCAGGGGGTTGGGCTGGATGATCTCTGGAAGTCCCTTCCAGCCCCTAACATTCTGTGATACATTCTGAAATGCCTTCATATCCAAGCTGTTGATTCTCTTTCATCCCCTTACAGAAGGAAAGATGGAGCAAGGACTTTCCACTGGCACCATCTGGCTGCTTGTTCTCCTGGCCCTGTCTCTAGTGGGAGCTGGAAGTGTTACTTATTTCTTCTTGAGGAGGAGAAGACAAACCCTGAGGGATACTTCAACCAGTATGAGTGCCCTGGTAGCACCTGTGGGTACCCAAGAGAAGGATGCTCACACCAACATGTAGCCTGAAAAAAGCCAGCTGCTGACTTGATGAAACCTCAGGCCAGCTTGGCATTTTCCTACCCAGAGCAGAGCCTCCTCTCTGCACCAAGAGAAATTCATGGATTTACATCAAGCCCCACAAATATCCTCCCTCCAACACTAGAGTGTTGCCAAAGCCCTGGTAGCAGCCCTACAGCACTCTGAGTCCCAGTGCCCCTTGGCTGAGGAGACATTTGGCTCCTCCTGCTCTTGCTGCAGAAGAGCAAGACAACAGACACTTGTGAGTCACCTGGGCTTGCTGAGCAGGTGGGCACAGTGGAGGAGGAGGAGTGCCAAGATCCTTCCCCATGAAGCCCCACAGCCAGCCAGGACATTTCCCGAGGCTCAAGTCCACCAACTGCGGCTGACATCATAGGCCAGGCTGTGGTCATCACCCGGCAAGACCTCAACTAAAAGATTACTGATGCACCAGAAGAAACAGCACCAGCAGCAGCCCCCTCGGCACACGGAGTCCTTATTGGCTGAGCTATCTCCTTCATGTGCTGCCCTGCCCCCAGCAGACACTGGCATGGCCCAGCTGGGCCCAGCTAAGCAGCTACGGCCCTCCGTCTTGAGGAGGACTGTGGGGTCTCTGAGGTGTGCATGCTGTGCTCTGTCCTGCTCTGGGCACTGACAATCAAGTCACACAACCTGGGGCAGAGAGAGAAGACATGCGCAGAGGAGAGCACCGGCAAGAAGGATGTGGTGCTGAGGTGACTGCAGAAGGGGAAGAATCAGGCAGGCGCCGCACAGGAGGACAAGAACAGTGACAAAATGTAGCCCTCAGGACTTCCTGGTCTAAAACTGGATCTGCCCCTGGCTCCCAGGGCTCCCAGAAGCTGCCCTCAGCATGTGCTACTGCCAGCGCTGCCTGGCCCTGGACTGGACACTTGCTGATCTGAAATAAAGTTCATTGATTTGCCCCATAATTCTTGTCTCTGCCTGCTCCATTCCGTGGCCCATGCACACCAAGCTGTCTGCTGAAGCCCACGGGGACTGCCTGGTGACGCCGGCAGGGCTGGCTCGGGGCATAAACCGCAGTGGGTTGGAAGGGACCGCTAGAGGTCATCTCTTCCGACTCCCCACCCTGCCGTAAGCAGGGACATCCCCAACTAGATCAGGCTGATCAGGCCCCATCAAGCCCCTGACCTCCCTGGGAGGACCCTCCAACAGCCCCTCTTGGGCAACCTCTGCCCCTCGAGTTATACCACCACCACCACCTCCTAGCAAAGAACTTCTTCCTATAGTCCAGTCTGAAGCTAGCCTTCTCTAAAGCCATTGCCCCTCTCCCTGTTGCTACAAGCCCTTGCAAACCATCCCTGCCCAGGTGATTGGCTGGGACCTGCGGGCCCCAGGAGGCGCGAATGTCCATCCCCAGCACAGCTGAGGGGGATGCTCTTGGTCAGCTCTTGCCTACAGCACAGAAGGGAGATGGGGGATGAAGCCTCCCCAAGCTCTCCCTGCCCACGCTGGCAATGCCAGTAACCGTGCACAGGTCACCTGGAGGGAAGGCAGACAGCTGTGACCGAGCTGGCACCAGGTGCCTAGGTGAAGCCCTTCAGCTTGGGATCTTTGGAGGAGCAGGGCTGGAGAAGGGCAGAGGAAGAGCTGAACTGTGCCCAGCAGAGCCAGGCCAGGCCATGGGTGTGGGCACCTCCATAGCAACCACCATGGCGATGCGGTGCCCATGGTGAGGGGGTGTCCTTGCCAGCTGAAGAGGCCGTTGGGATGGCGTTGTGATGCGTGTGGCCAGGCCTTTGTGACCTCATAATGCTGTGTGCGGCCAGGCCGTAGCCATGCAGTGCCCGGGAGGTATTGCAGGAGCGCTGGCTGCCTGGGGTGGCACTCCCAGAGGAGCCACCTCTCTGAAGAGGCAGTGGATCCTGGGTGCTTGGAGAAGCGTGGAAGCACAAGAGACTGAAGATGCCTTTGGAGAAGAAAGCAAGCGCCAGCTCCCAGCCCCGCAATGGGCTGCTGAGCCGGCGTCAGCAGAGGCACAACCGGATGAGAGACGAGACAGGAGGAACAGGACAGAGCAGTGACAGGGCCTCTGTGTCAAGGCAGCGGCCTCCATCCCGTGCCAGCTCCTCCTCCTCCTCCTCTTCCTCACAGGAGTGCCACAGACAGGTGCAGAGAGCACCGGAGGAAAGCTCAGGGCAGGGCAGCCAGAGCCAGGCCTTGTCCGGCCACAAGGACAAGGCACCACGGCTGTCCTGCTCTTGGAGCTCACTGAGCTCGATGAGCTCACTGGGTGCTTGGAGTCACACACAGCAGGTAAGGCAGCCTGAGGAAGCAGACAGGGCCTGAGGAAGCAGACAGGCTGAGAGCTGGTGGGGAAAAGAAAGGCTGTGGGGCTGGGCACAGCTGCTCCTGGGGGTGGGGGGCAGAACTGGAGGCGGGGAGGAGGGAGGGTTCGAGCCGGGGGGTGCCAGGGAGAGAGCCCTGTTGCAGGAGCTCTTCCAGCTGGTGCAAGGGACCTACAGGGCAAGGGCCCACATGAGGCACGACATGCAGCCACTCCCCTCGTCTTCTCTTGCAGAGTGACCGTGACACCAAGGCGACATTGTCAATGCCGTCTGGAAGCAGCAGGCTGAGCTGGTACAGCGTTAGCAGTGACACAAGCTTCCTGCCTGAGCTCACCCTGAAGCCGAGCCCCTGGGAGCCACCCGCACCTCCCGCATTGCCAGGTGCTGGCACCGTTCGCCTGCCTCCTATCGCTCCCGCTCCCAGCTCTGCCGGGAGCAGAACCCGCGTGGAACCGTGCTCCGGCAGCACAAGCAGTGGGAAGACGCCCGAGGAGAGGAGCAGCAGCAGGAGGCTGGCCCCGCACGGCCTTGACCGAGCCACTGGGGCGGCGGGGAGAGCGGCCAGCCGGGGTGTGGAACGGGAGGTCCCGGGCAGCGTGTCCGCACCTGCGCTCAGCTCTCCTCGGGGCAGCCCCGGTGCTGCTGCGGCAGTGTCCTCCCCCGGCAGGGACGTGGCCTCGGGGCAGCAGCGGCAGGGCCGAGCGGCATGGCTGGAGCCTGTGGCACCGGTGGTGCGAGTGCGCTGCCGCCTGCTGAGCGGCACCGGGCAGCAGCTGCAGGAGGAGGAGCGGCCTGCTGTGAGGCGTCGCACTCTCCTCTCCATCCAGCCCCAGCCCAGGCCTGGGCAGGAGCCCAAGAGAAGCAGCGCTGCCCGCAGTGGACGCAGCTGTCCCCGCTCAGGACAAGAGTCACCCTGCAGCGGCAGCACGATGGCCTGCAGCACAGCCAGCTCCGCCGGGGCCTTGCCCAGAAGCCACTGGGACCTATCCTGACGGTGAAGTATGAGGGCCTAGGGCAGAAGGAGGAGACGTGCAAAGAGGACACCACCAGCAAGGAAGAGGTGGTGCTGGAGGGACTGGAAGGTTCCAGCAACATTCAGGCAGGAGCCACACAAGAGGACAGGAGCATCACTGTGCCTGCTGAAGACGCCGTGCTCTACAGGTGGATCAACCCCTTGTTCCAAGAGCTCAGCCAGGATCATGGCCCTGCTACTGTTCTCCAGGAGGAGCCCAGCTCTGGATCCAGCATGCCAGACCCAGAGGTGGCAGCTGGAGAACTGCAAGTGCAGAGCAGGTCTCCCGCACCAGTGGAGCTCACAGAGCCCCTGCCGTTGACATTGACCACGGACAGAGCTCATGAAGATGCTGTTGAGAGGCAGGCTCCTGCCCCAGTCAGCCCCACAGCCAGTCAGGACATTCTGCTTGAAGGAGAGAATTTTGTTGTGAGAAGCATGTTGAGCGTTTTGGCTGTGCTGATGATCACAAAAAACCAGGAAGAACAAGCCCTGGTGGCAGCCCTTCAGGACTCTGAGTCCCAGTGCCCCTGGGCTGAGGAGACACATGCATCTCCTCCTGCTCTTGCTGCAGAAGAGCAAGACAAAGATGCTTGCATGTCTCCTGTGCTTGGTGAGCAGGTTGGCACAGTGCAGGAGGAGGAGGAGGAGGAGGAGGAGGAGGAGGAGGAGGAGGAGGAGGAGGAGGAGTGCCAAGATCCTCCCCATGCAGCCCCACAGCCAGCCAGGATGTTTTCCTGGCCTCCGATCGAGCCATTGTGGAGGACATCATAGGCCAGGCTGTGGTCATCAGCCAGGAAGACCCTGCCCAAAACAGTGAGGACAAAGCAGAAGAAGCCCCAGCAGCAGCAGCCCCCCAGCACACCGAGTCCTCATTGGCTGAGGTGGCTGAGGTGGCTCCTTCACGTGCTGCCATGCCTCCGGCAGACACTGGCATGGCCCAGCTGGGCCCAGCTGAGCAGCGCCGGCCCTCCATCTTCAGGAGGACTGTGAGGGCTCTGCGCCGTGCATTCCGCGCTCTGTCCTGCGTCAAGGCAGAGATTGATGCCTGAGAGCCTGAGGCACTGGTGCTGCGCCTCCGCTGCCGCCTGGTCAGCAGAGCAGGGGAGCAGGTGCAGGGGGAGCAGCCTGCTGTGACCTGTTGGACTCTCCTCTCCATCCTGCCCAAGCCCAGGCCTCGGGAGGAAGCAGCACTGCCTGCGGCAGACACAGACTGTCCCTGCTCAGCACAACATTCTCCCTGCAGCGGCGGCACAGTGGCCTGGAGCACAGCCAACTCCACCGCGGGCTTGCCCAGAAGCCACTGGGACATATCCTGACTGTGAGCTATCACAGCCTGGGGCGGAGAGAGGCTGGAGAGAGACATGCAAAGAGGAGACAGCACCAGCAAGGAAGAAGAGGTGGTGCTGGATAGACTGGAAGACTCCAGCAACAGACAGGCAGGAGCCACACAAGAGGACAAAAGCAACACAATGCAGACGAAAGGTGAAGATCCATCCTGATCTACAGATGGATCCAGATGCAGGCAGGAGCAGCACTGGAGGAGGAGGAGAGCAGCTCTGGTTCGACCAGGATGAGGGCCCCAGCAGTTTTTCCCAGGAGGAGCCCTGCTCTCACTCCAGCATGGTAGACCCAGAGGTGGCAGCTGGAGAACTTGCAAGTGCACCAGTGGTGCTCACAGAGGCTCTGCCATTATCACCAGCCGTGGTCAGAGCTCCTGAAGAGCCTCTTGAGAGGCAGGGTCCTGTCCCACTCAGGCCCACCGTTGGCCAGGACATTTCTCTGGAAGCTGACAAATTCACTGGCAGGCCTGCAGCAGACACTTGCATGGAGATTTGCTTTTCCAATATCTGCAGCAATTAAATTTTAACATGTTGTAGGACATCTGGGAACAGATGTTAGTCAGTTAGAGGGTAGAAAGGCTCTGCAGAGGGACCTCGACCGACCTCGACCGACTGGACAGATGGGCAGAGTCCAATGGGATGGCATTTAATAAGTCCAAGTGCCGGGTGCTGCACTTTGGCCACGGCAACCCCATGCAGAGCTACAGGCTGGGGTCAGAGTGGCTGAGAGCTGCCAAACAGAGAGGGACCTGGGGGTGCTGATTGACACCCACCTAAACATGAGCCAACAGTGTGCCCAGGTGGCCAAGAAGGCCAATGGCATCCTGGCCTGTATTGGGAATAGTGTGGCCAGCAGGAGCAGGGAGGTCATTCTGCCCCTGTACTCTGCATTGGTTAGGCCACACCTTGAGTCCTGTGTCCAGTTCTGGGCCCCTCAGTTTAAGAAGGACATCGAGATACTTGAACGTGTCCAGAAAAGGGCAACAAGGCTGGTGAGAGGCCTTGAGCACAGCCCTGTGAGGAGAGGCTGAGGGAGCTGGGATTGTTTATCCTGGAGAAGAGAAGGATCAGAGGTGACCTCATTGCCCTCTACAACTACCTGAAAGGTGGTTGTAGACAGGAGGGGGTTCGTCTCTTCTCCCAGGCAACCAGCACCAGAACAAGGGGACACAGTCTCAAGCTGTGCCAGGGGAGGTTTAGACTCGAGGTGAGGAGGAAGTTCTTCCCTGAGCGAGTCATTCGTCATTGGAATGGGCTGCCCAGGGAGGTGGTGGAGTCGCCGTCCCTGGAGGTGTTCAAGGGGAGATTGGACGTGGCACTTGGTGCCATGGTCTAGTTGTGAGGTCTGTTGGGACAGGTTGGACTTGATGATCCTTGGGGTCTCTTCCAACCTTGGTTATACTGTGATACTGTGATACTGTGATACAAATAATGAGTAATTAAGTAGTAGAATATTATAGGTTAGCAATGGTGCAATATAGGAGGACTCTAATTAATAAGCATAGGTAATAAGAAGAGACAATAGTGACAGTGGAAGTAAGTTATAAGTATGATGTCTTTATCTTAGTGGAGAATAAGTAGCAGTAGATAAACAAAGGAATAATATAGGTTAAGCAATAGTTACATAAGTAATAGAATATTCTAGGGTACCATGGTGTGATACAGGATGATTCTAAGTAATAGGCATAGGTCATAAGAATAGAGAATAGTGACAGGAATTGAAGTAAGATTAAGGATTATAGCAATTGATAATAATAAAATATTAGTTGTAAATAAAACATGATAATAAAATATAACTAAAATCTAGTTGCTTTGTGATTGAAGTAGGGTAATTAGAATACATGTGGCGTAGTTTCTAAGTCATAGGTCTATAGTTGGCAGCAGGCAGGTGCCATGTTCTGGAAGAGCAACTGTCCTGTAGGTCCCAGGCAGGGTGTCCTCACCTGTGCTCAGCACTCATCAGGCCAGCGCTGGAGGTGTGCGTCCGCTGCAGCCTGGTCGGCAAAACGGTAGCAGGTGCAGGAGGAGCCAGCTGTGAAGTGTTGGACTCTCCTCTCCATCCAGCCCAGGGGACTTCTTTCACTCTGGTGTCAACACAGTATGGGTAGCTTCTCAAAACCAGAGACATTTGTGGCAGAGCATTGCCATTGGCCAGACAAATACACCCTTCAATGAATACACCCTTCAACAACAAATACACCCTTCAACAAATACACCCTTCAATAGATACACCCTTCAACAAATACAGCCTTCAACAACAAATACACCCTTCAATGAATACACCCTTCAGCAACAAATACACCCTTCAACAACAAATACACCCCTTCAATGAATACACCCTTCAACAAATACACCCTTCAACAACAAATACACCCCTTCAATGAATACACCCTTCAACAAATACACCCTTCAACAACAAATACACCCTTCAACAACAAATACACCCTTCAACAACAAATACACCCCTTCAATGAATACACCCTTCAATGAATACACCCTTCAACAACAAATACACCCTTCAATGAATACACCCTTCAGCAACAAATACACCCTTCAACAACAAATACACCCCTTCAATGAATACACCCTTCAACAAATACACCCTTCAACAAATACACCCTTCAATGAATACACCCTTCAGCAACAAATACACCCTTCAACAACAAATACACCCCTTCAATGAATACACCCTTCAACAACAAATACACCCTTCAACAACAAATACACCCTTCAATAGATACATCCTTCAACAACAAATACACCCTTCAACAACAAATACACCCTTCAACAAATACACCCTTCAACAACCACACCCTTCAACAACTACACCCTTCAACAACTATATTGGAATGTGCTGCCCAGGGAGGTGGTGGAGTCACCATCATTGGAGGTGTTCAGGAGGAGACTTGATGAGGTGCTTGGTGCCATGGGTTAGTTGTTTAGGTGGGTTGGATTGGTTGATGGGTTGGACCCCATGATCTTGAAGGTCTCTTTCAACCTGGTGTATTGTATTGTATTGTGTTGTATTGTATTGTATTGTATTGTAACTAAAAGTGCTACCTTCAGCTAGCCCGGGCCTTGGGTAGTGATGTGGTGAGAATGATTCCTGTTTCCAGTGAGATCTGTGTCAGATTTCTTCATAGCATGGTTTTGATGGGGTTTTATTTTGGTTTGGTTTGGTTTTGGGTTTGGTGTTTTTGGGCAGGAAGGATATCTAGCACAGAGATTTTCAGTTTGACAGCTTCATAGTGTGGTCAACAAAGACAGGCTCTCTAGAACCTGATTCAAAGCAGGAGCTTATTTCAGAACTTCCTGTTTTCTTGGGGGGGAAAAGCCTCTCTTGACTATAGCAGATAGCCAGGAGGATTGTCTGTCTGAAGTAAGTTTGGCCCTTGAGAATCTCCTCCCCTTTCTTCTTATGCTATCCCTCAAGGAGTGCAGATCTTCCAGGATTGTGATGCTAACTTCTCTTCCATTCTTTTGTCCTTCTAGTGCATTGGAATGGAAAACAGAGGTAACCACGCCCAATTAACTGTTAGTGGTAATTAGCCATGACTGAAATTAGTGGTCCAAGCTCATAACTTCTGTGGGGAGCCTCACTTTCCAGAGCCAGTTCTTTTCTTTCTGGTTGCATGACTTTTTTATTTTTTTCCCTGAAGGAGTCTGTTTTTGTCACTGGTTTGGGCATGAGAGTTTGGTTAACATTTCTAAGATCTAGACATGGGAAAATGTTGTTCTGCACTGAGAAAGGGTGAGTGAGCAGTCTCTCTGATTAATGGCCATGGATGATGTCTTTTTTTAATGCAGAATCACAGAATCATAGGAATGTTTTGGTTGGAAGAGACCTTTAAGACCATCAAGTCCAACCCTTGTGCTCTAGACCCTTGACCAGTTTTGTTGTCTCTCCTTGGACATGCTCTAGCACCTGAATGTCCTTCTTGTAGTGGGGGTTCTAAGATGAATTTTCTGTCTAGGGTCTTTTGCTGTGGGATAGTCTTCACGTTTACATGTGTGTGTATGTCATGGATGAAAGAATTCAGCATAGACATCCTTAAGCCAGAGGTGGTGGAGTCACCATCACTGGAGGTGTTCAGGAGGAGACTTGATGGGGTGCTTGGTGCCATGGGTTAGTTGTTTAGGTGGGTTGGATTGGTTGATAGGTTGGATTGGTTGATAGGTTGGATTGGTTGATAGGTTGGACATGATGATCTTGAAGGTCTCTTCCAACCTGGTCTATTCTATTCTATTCTATTCTATTCTATTCTATTCTATTCTATTCTATTCTAAACAGAGCCAGAACCACTTATACAGTAGCTCTACCACCACACTACAGCACTCAAGCTAATTAGCTCCACCAAGCAATAGGGTTAATTATCCCAGACACAACAGGTAGGTTTTAGTGTTCGAGCAGCTGAGTTAAGGGCTCCAAGTACAATGCGAGAAGACACTCAGTATGGATAACAACTTCTGCTGCTCTCCAACAATATGGTGCATGTGCATAAACCTATCTATCTCCTCACTTTTGAAACCAGTGGGTAATTTGCATAACTGATTTCAGAGCAGACTCAGCAGATTAGCTGCTCAGGATGCCAAATAAATCAGAGTGGGCTGGTAGTATTAATTCAAGGGTGTTCTGAAGGATCTGAAAGATTTTTGTAGCTGATTGTAGCATGAAATGAGAATGAGAAGAACCAGCAATCCACAGCGAGCAACTTCACACACAAATAACTGCTAAAACCAGTAAAAGGAAAGGAACTATATACTGAAACATGCTTATCCCTTGGTGTCCAACATCTAAGTACCTATAGAGGACACAATTTCTGATTCGGGCAGCCTTACAAAGAAGAGGAAAACAGTAAGCACTAAGAGGAAAGTAAAGCTAGATGAATCCAATGAGAAACAAGAACACACTGTAAAACAGGGTGACACAGATCGGTAGAAAGTCTCCATTGTGAGCACCTGGGAATCAAGACCTGTGGGGGACTATGTCCCCTGAGCTGAATGATTGAAGATGAGAAACTGCAAGGAGAGATGAAATGGGAGCCACCTGTTGATGGCTTAACAAGTAACTCCAATAGATGAGATAAGGGTCAGCTGTGCTACCCTAATAAGTATCACCAGCCAGTAAGAGAAGGAGGTCGATTAACCAATCCCCTGCAGCCATTCCAAGGGGAGAGCAACCAATGTGAGCTGCGATGAAGGCAGTTGTCAGTCTCATGGGCTTGCTGCTGCAGGCAGGAGCACCTGACCTGGGCGCTCCCTACCCCCCTGCTTGAATTCCACCCTCGTGCTGTGGGTGCTGCCTGGCACCCTACTGTGACAAAGACCAGTTTGAGGAAAAACTGGATGGGAAAAATGAGTTGTCAGGTGGAATGTTGTGCTTTTGCAGAGGCTGACCTGGAGGAGAAGCATGTCCCCTTTTGGGTCACAAAAGAGACAGCGATGAGAAAGAGTTGGGATCTAGACAGTGATGGCAAAGAGTGGGGATCAAGACATGATGGAACCTCACCTGATCTACAGCAGACAGTGCCTGGGTGTCTAGAAAAGAGAAGCTCCCATTTTGCACGGAATTAACAGAAGGAATTTTCCTCCCTCTGCTCACAAAACTGGGTAAGGCTGTGCGCCTGAACCAGGCAGGGAAAATTTGACTTACCATGTACTGACTGAAGGTTTGAATCAACGACCCCATTGAAGTTACCTTATCATCAGCTGAGCACTGGTTGCTGACCAGAAGCACTGGCAGCTGCATGGCACATGTAATGAGCTGTATCATAGCTTAAACTCACTGAAATAATTTTAAACCAAATCCCTTTACTTGGCACTTATGAGAAGGCCAAACATCCATATCAGGGAGTTCAGTTATCAGGCTTTCATCTTTCCTACAGGCTTATGTTGTGCATGTGGGCCATTACAACAACTAGTTGACTGGTTCCAAACTGTGATCATTAGAACCTGAAGCTGGATCCTTAAGAGAACAAGAGGACACAGTCTCAGGCTGTGCCAGGGCAGGTTTAGGCTGGATGTTAGGAAGAAGTTCTATACAGAGAGAGTGATTGCCCATTGGAATGTGCTGCCCGTGGAGGTGGTGGAGTCACCTTTCATTGGAGGTGTTCAAGGAGAGGCTTGATGGGGTGCTTGGTGCCATGGGTTAGTTGTTTAGGTGGGTTGCATTGCATTGTATTGCATTGCATTGTATTGTATTGAGGTGGGTTGGATTGGTTGATGGGTTGGACGCGATGATCTTGAAGGGCTCTTCCAACCTGGTGTATTGTATTGTATTATTGTATTAATTCCTCTGCTCTTTAACTGTTTGTTTTATAATGGAGGTCTCTGCATGAAATATTCTGTGCTTCATAGCTGAACTGAGTATCACAGGGGAGGTTTTTTTCCTGTAGTGCCTGGGTGCATTTGATGGTTGAACTCAATGATCTTAAAGGTCTTTTCCAACCAAGATGATTCTGTAATTATATGTTTGAGAGAGAACATCTGGCATGTACTCAGACATGTATCTCTCCTTGAAACACCATGCTCTGCTTTGAACCACTATCTGTCCTCAGTACATTCTTTTTCTTTCTTCTTTTTTAGCTAATTATAGTAAAAATTAACTGAAACACTGCAAAAACAAAAGGAGTTCACAGTTTTGCCCATCATGGTAATTGATTTGTGTGACACACATCTGCAAAAGGGAGACAACAAAGGAACATTTAACAGCAATGCAGTGTGGAGAAATACCAAAATGCAATGGGCCAAATCCTCCCCTGGAGGAAATGAATCCAGTGCCACTGGTTTCAGTGGGGAGATGCCAGTTCATACCAGATCCTCAGTTCTGCTGCTGGATTTTCTTTCTCCTGCAGGGCTAATGTTAGTGATTAATATGATACCAGACTGGCATTTGTTGTTGTTTGAAGTGATTGGTGCCTGATACCTTTGCACTGTTGTTTAATTCCAGTGTCCAGAGTTTAAGAGCCATGAATCTCCTTTTTATAGTCAAAAGCAGTGCAAAGGGCAGTGATCTGCAGTGACCAGATGAACAAGAAGGGAAAAAGACATAATTTGTACTCATCTGGACTTTCAACACCTAGCAAAGACAGACAAAGCCAGGGTAAGTCCAGAAACAGTGGAAAAGTGGAACTTGTGGATTTCTAATGATGTTTGGATGCCAGAACACAGTTATGAACGAACTGTACATAAGCTGCATGCAGTTCAAAGTAGATTCCACACAATTTAGTCCTTTCCAACCAGCCTCCAAACCTGTAGAAACCCAGTGAAATCACTTTTGTCTTACAAAATGATAGTTTTCTCTGTGTTCACTGGAAGCTGAGGCTGTTCAGTCTGGAGAAGAGAAGGCTCCAAGGTGACCTCATTGTGGCCTTCCAGTATCTGAAGGGGGCCTACAGGAAGGCTGGGGAGGGACTTCTCAGGCTATCAGGTAGTGATAGGACTAGGGGGAATGGAATGAAGCTGGAGGTGGGGAGATTCAGGCTGGAGGTGAGGAGGAAGTTCTTCCCCATGAGAGTGGTGAAGCCCTGGAATGGGTTGTCCAGGGAGGTGGTTGGGGCCCCATCCCTGGAGTTGTTTAAGCCCAGGCTGGATGAGGCTTTGGTCAGCCTGATCTAGTGTGGGGTGTCCCTGCCCATGGCAGGGGGGTTGGAACTGGATGATCCTTGTGGTCCTTTCCAACCCTGACTGATACTATGATACCTTATAAGATGATTTTCATAGTAAGCATGGATGGTTGAAACTCAGACTTGGCAAAGAGTTTTCTGACCCACTTTCATTATGTGCTTGGCCAGTGTGTCCATTCCCATCACTCTAAAAACATCCATGAAGAGGAAATAATGTTAGTGAACAGCAGCACAACACATGTGAGTGCCTGTGTTTAAAGGGTAGAAATTTTACATCAAAAGATGAATTGTTTCCCCTATGTTAAAGGATAACCTTGCAGTTTAATCCTATGATTATCTATCTCCTACAAAATAAGATACCTACATTGTTGATGAATGTAGCTCAGATGCAGCAGAGCTGTAGCTGAAGAGGTTACTAAGGGCAATACAGAGAAACAGGGTATTCAGCATATGATTCGACTTCTTCAGGCACTTACAGTCTCACAGTATCACTAAGGTTGGAAGAGACCTCGAAGATCATCGAGTCCAACCTGTAACCACAGACCCCATGACTAGACCATGGCACCAAGTGCCACATCCAGTCCCCTCCTGAACACCTCCAGGGACAGTGACTCCACCACCCCCCTGGGCAGCCAATTCCAATGACAAATGACTCTGTGAAGAACTTTCTCCTCACCTCCAGCCTAAACTTCCCCTGGCACAGCTTGAGACTGTGTCCCCTAAACTTCCCTAAACTGTGTCCCCCCTTACTTTCAGCGTGAGATTAATCATGCCCAGTAAATCCCTAACTTGCCTCCAGATGATTATTACTTTTTTTCCTCTGTCAAAAGGAAACACAGCAGGCAGCTAAATGTGCTTGCAGGCTGACAGGGAGTGTTCCATGGAAAAAAAAGTGCTCTCTGCTGCAGTTTTCCTTTCAGATCTAGGTTTACTTCACCACTGCAAGGCTGGAGGTGCACAGCATTTTTATTCTGATGGGGAATCATGCAAAACTTGCTTTATTGAGATGAGTTCAGAGAAATCAGGGATAGGGATTCTTAGGATTAGGTATTTTCATTCCTCTGCAAGTGTCACCCCAGTGCCTGTGTGTAGCACAGGGCTGTCAGAGAGTCTGTGCTGTGCATCACAGCTTCGTGCTCAGTAGGCTGCAAAATCTAGGAAGTGCTGGAAATGTCTCTTAGCTCTTAGCTCCAGTCTAAAGCCAGTGATGACATGCTCTAAAAGCCCAGTTCAAACCTTACTGTAGTAAAATAGTTGAAGATGCTCTAAAGGAAACATTCCAATATAGAAACACAGTAGCAGCTGTTCCTCTGTGCAACCCAAATCCAAAGGACAGCATTTGTACCCTTTCCAAATGTACCTTGCCTTCTGACCCCAATACTTGGTTCAGTCAATGACAGCATAAGGCTGGTATCAGCCTTTTTATAGACATGAATGCATGTCTAAACATCATCTCATGTAATTACAACAGTCTATTCCTCCATTCTCCCAATGGCTTTGGTAGCTGAGAAGTAATCTGATTGAATTTCAGTAACATAATCTTGTTTGGTTTTATAGTACTTCCCCCTGCTGATACCAAAATCCTATTCATTTAGTTGTATGCACTGTTAGATGGGTGTGCAGCTCTGGGTGGGTTGTAAACATGGCAGAGCTGATAAATGCAGAAATGTTTTCAGTAGGCTGGAATTAGTTAAGACTGGGAAAAAAAAAATCTAGAAACTGAGTATCTGATGAGCTTTTCCCTTCCAGAAATCTAGCCACAATATTAACAGGACAGAGATAAAAGTGTTTCCCCAGAAGCACATTATTTTGGTCATAGTCATTGCAAACTGAAAGAGTATGTCTAAGAATGTCCTTTGCCTGGCTACAGTGTGGTTTACATTCTGTTCTAATTAAATAAGATGAACTTTTAGAAGCAAGTCTCATGTTTCAGGCTGAATCAGCTGGTGGACATTCAAATTGTAAGCACAGACTGGTGGCTGAACAGTTAGAGACATCTGAAGTGTAGCTGTCTTCAGCTGAGATTCTCCTTAGCATCAGAAGAGAGAAAGTGGATTTCCTGGGGAGCAGATCTTCCTATCAGCAAAACAGACAGTGCAAGTATGCCAGAGAAGCAAGGCTTTAAAGTATTGTTGCAGGTTGAGAGACCAATTCTCCCACCACGGGCAAAGGAAAGACTCGGACAAACGGATTGCAAAAAAATGGTGGAAAGTTTAATGGGTGTTGTGAAGAGGTTATTAAATGTACGAATACGAAATATTATGAAAGGATTATTTTTATTAATTAGCAAATTATTAATTGATGAATCACTAAATTATACACACATTGTAGTGCACGTTCGTGAAATACATTCCATAAGTAGCTTAGTGTTATGATTAGAACTTAATTGAACTATCTATAGACTATTTCTGTATTTATATAACGAAGGGTGCAGTTCCGCCGCTTGGCCACTAGATGGCGACTCGGCGGGACGCGGGCGATATTATAATCTTTCTGTGCGCCAGCGATGACTCTGCTGGACACGGATACTTTGAACTGAGTGCTAGTGGATGGACAGCACGTGGGAGATACTCTGTAGCTGTTGCTTGCAGCAAGGTGGGGTCCGGCAGGCTACTGCCGCTGGACTGGTTCCTAGTCGAGTTGGACGGCGGCGTTGGGTTACTGTCTCCTCTCTCCGCAGCAGTGGAGAGGGAACAATGGAACCTGGGCTTAGCTCGGAAGCAGGTTCCCTTCGGAACTCAGTTGGTTCCCTCCAGACAATAGGGATCGGTCCTGGTCGGGGTTGGCCTGTGGGGTCGGCCCTGGGAGTCAGCTTGCACAGCCAGGCAGGGTGACGGTTGCCAGTAGGCAGGCTCCGAGGTTTCTGGTCGGACAATGACAGCAGACAAAGGCTATGGGGTCAGCCTGACTGCGACGAGTCTTGGGGCTGATGTAAACGGCCTCGGGGAGAGAATGTGGCTACGCTGAGCTGTGGCTTCTCGTTTGCTGGGCTTAAAGGAACAGCAGGACACTCGGAGTGGTCCTGGGTTCGGTGCAGTATAGGCACTAACGGTGCTTTAGTCTTCCCTGAGGTTTACGGGGCTCAGAGCGGCACACGTGGCGGCTCCTCTCCCGCTACGGCAGGGCTAGGCTTATGGGGACTCGGTCTCGATCGAGTCCCTTCTCCCCGGCAACTGGGCAGATCTTACCCTCAGGGGCTGGTCCAGTCCTCCGGGGGCACGCTGGGCTCTCCCGGTCGGTACGACTGGCTCTGGTGATGCTGGCTGCTCAGGCTCAGTGAAGGTCCTTCCTCTGGAGATGATCCTCATGAGTGCTACACTCAATGCAGAGGCTTTCAGTATGCATGCATGGATGAGAGAAACTAACAACAATGAGCTCCATGGCAGAAGCTATGGCTTGAGAGTTGTTCTCTCGAGCAAGCACCAAGAAAAAGTGAAAGAGGGGGCAACTCGTTTACCAACTGGGGTGATACTTAGAGATTCCTCGAGGCTGGGTTTGACCAATGGGCACTCTCATAGACAACTGGCCTCAGCCTATAGAAAGCATGAAGCTAGAATTATGCCATACTTGGTATTTGCACGAGCACTCCATGCGCTGGGTGCGTGCTGGCCTGGCTAATGCCTTGGCTTTTGTCTTCCCCCTGGAGGAGGGGAAACCTGTCCACATGCTGGGACCAGATCTAGTATCTGGGCAGAATGTGCCTTCACCACAATGGGAAAACAGTGAAAGTTTTACAGAGAACCACAAGCACTGTGACAAAAGAGAGAGATCCCAAAACATACCCAAAGAACATCTCACTCCCACCTGGGGGTACACCCAACCCCCGCAGGGCTCTTTCTCTCCCCCCACCCCAGCCATGGGCCTAGCCAGGCCCAAGAGAGGCAGCTCAGCCCATTACCTAGGCAGTGGTGAGGGAAGAAAGAGGAAGTGAGGACCCCCCACTGATGTTTTGTAGGGGAGCATGGCATTATGGGATGAAATACCTGGCTTCCTGTGCCCACCCACTGGGCTGGACCCCTTTGGGACATCCCAGTTGTGGCTTGTGCGGTGGCATCAGGGGCCAGCACCCAGCCTGAACCACCACAAGTATCTATTTCTTTCAGATTGCAAACGATTCACAGATGTCTGCACTGTAGATGCTGCTAGCCGCTGAAACCAATTGCACCCAGAGAACACTCCGTGGACAGTAAATATGGATTTTGATTCCCACTAGGTGTCAGTCTGGAGCTTTACCACCACTGAGAGAGCTAGCAGCAGTCATGCCTCACAATTGATCACACTGAGAAGTGCAGTCTGCAAGTCTTAGACATTATTGGAGAGCAAGTCCACATGAAGCACCCTAGAAGAAGCTCGGTTACAACCTTCATTTCCTACAAGGGCGAGCTCCTTTTGGAATCAATGGGTTCTCAGTACTTACACAGGAAGCTTGTGGCTAAATACCTGTGAGAACTAGGCAATCAAGTGGAAAGCCCCCAGTCACGGTGCGAAATTGTGAGCTGGTATTTACGTGTCAGTACTGCATAGATATTCCAGCTCAGACAGGAAAAAAAGTGCAATTTTAACAAGGACACTTCTCAGTTTAGCACTAAGGTGTCTGAAATGAGATGAAAAGGTGAAGGATGTCAGAGGGCAAAACCAGCACAGACACTGTTACGAATTCCTACGGTTCTTGTGAAATTTGGTTTATTAAAAGCAAATAGAAGCAAGCAAGAGCGACGCGCCGGGCGGCAGAGACGCCCTCACAGCACACCTCCAGCCTCTGCACAAAGCAGCCTTGTAATTACCATCTTTTCTTTATATGGCTACATCATCTACAGAGGCATGCTTAGGCTTAACAGAAGGCAGGGAGATGATCATGAGTCCTAGCAAATTCCTGGGATAGGCGAAGCTTTCTTGAGCATGCGCTTTCCTGGTGGTAAGGGTCTTCCCCGAGGTCATAGATGAAGTAGGGGAGGTCTTCCTCATGTGTCCTCCAAATAGCCCCATCTTCTCACACAGGCACAGCTGTTCAGGGCTGCCTTATCTAAGGCAAACATTCCGCAGACCAGAGAATATTGCCATTTGCCGTCCCAGGCTCTCCTCGAAACCAAAACGGCCTGTGACCCTTACAGGCTGTGCCTTTAAGAAAGGGCCAGTCCCTGAGACGCTCCAGCTGGATGTTTCGGTGTCATAAGGAAAACAAAGATATTCTGAACGAATTTCACTGGTAGAATGCAACTTTAAATTTTAGTTTTAGTTCCGTTTGTGTTTCAGTCAGTTCTCTCTGTTTCAGTCTGCCGGAGCAGCTGCTGCCTTTCCTCAGTGCTGGATGACACCAAGCTGGGGGCAGGAGTTGATCTGCTGGAGGGCAGAGAGGCTTTGCAGAGGGACCTCGACAGGCTGGACAGATGGGCAGAGGCCAAGGGCAGGAGATTGAACACATCCAAGTGCCGGGTTCTGCACATTGGCCACAGCAACCCCATGCAGTGCTACAGGCTGGGGTCAGAGTGGTTGGAGAGCGGCCAGGCAGAGAGGGACCTGGGGGTGCTGGTCGATGGTAGGCTGAACATGAGCCTGCAGTGTGCCCAGGCAGCCAAGAAGGCCAATGGCAGCCTAGCCTGCATCAGAAACAGTGTGGCCAGCAGGAGCAGGGAGGTCATTCTGCCCCTGTACACTGCACTGGTTAGGCCACACCTTGAGTCCTGTGTCCAGTTCTGGGCCCCCTCAGTTTAGGAAGGAGGTGTCTTACTGAGACGTGTCCAGAGAAGGGCAACAAAGTTGGTGAGGGGTTTAGAAGACAAGCCCTATGAGGAGAGGCTGAGGGAGCTGGGGTTGCTTAGCCTGGAGAGGAGGAGACTCAAGGGAGACCTTTTTGCTCTCTCCAACACCCTGAAGGGAGGTTGTAGCCAGGCAGAGGTTGGTCTCTTCTCCCAGGCAGCCAGTACCAGAACAAGAGGACACAGTCTCAGGCTGTGCCAGGGGAAGTTTAGACTGGATCTTAGGAAGAAGTTCTATACCGAGAGAGTGATTGCCCACTGGAATCAGCTGCCCGTGGAGGTGGTGGAGTCACCTTCATTGGAGGTGTTCAAGAAGAGGCTTGCTGGGGTGCTTGGTGCCAGGGTTTAGTTGTTTAGTTGTTTAGGTGGGTTGTATTGTACTGTATTGTACTGTATTGTACTGTATTGTATTGAGGTGGGTTGGATTGGTTGATGGGTTGGACGCGATGACCTTGAAGGTCTCTTCCAACCTGGTGTATTGTATTGTATTGTATGGAGTTGACCTTGAGCTAACGAGCTAAGAAACTAATTCTTTGATTAGCACACGCTTTTACCTAACAGAATTTCCTCCTTAATAATTACTTCTCTCTCCACACCCTTTTGGGAAAAAAAGGGAAAAAGGGAAAGAAGGGGGTTGGGGGGGACCCTTCTCTCTGGAGGAGGGCAGGATTTCTGTGTTACGTTCTTTGCTGAATATTTCTGTCTGTATTGTAAGTACTGTATATTGTGTATAGATTCACTGCATCTCCTCCTGCTTGCATTGTATGGCTCTTCCACTGTTGCTTCTCTGACCGAGTTAGCCGTGGTTTCTGTCTGGGGGGGAAACTGGCCTTTCTCTCACCACCACACAGCCTCAAACAGCTTACCATCCGTTCTCAAAGCAGCCCAGCCTCCAACCTTGGTCCCAGAACACCCTGAAATTGTGTTTTGTAACACAAATCCCAACTGGATTTATACCAGACCCCCATTTTCTTTTTGTCACCATTGATTTGTGTTATGGCTTCCAGATTTTTCAGATTTTTCTTCATTAGATCACAATCAGATTCCTCTGTCCTAATCACTTCCAAATCATAACCATCTACTTGCAACTTATTAATTAACAAGCAAGAGTTACAGAAATCGATGCAGATCAGTGTTACAATTATCCCAACAAGCCAATTTACCTTTGATAATCAAGAGGTTTTTTTTTTTTTAACCCACAGGAAATATCATCCAAAGAACCCTAACTCCATAATGTGGTGGGTTAACGCCCATTCTGAAACAAAAACAACAGGGGGGAGGGCTTGTGAGTGCTTTGCCCTCCCTGCAGGGCATTTTCCCCCTGGGAAACTGAGTCTGTTCCACTCCCCCCTCCCTGCCCAGATAGGGTATAAAAAGCAGGACATTCCAGCTATTAGCTCTCCTTTGGGCTCCTGCCTCTCCTGGATGAGAGCTGCTGCAGCTGCCTTCCTGCTCCTCTGCCATGTGGTCAGGCCTGATCCATCTCCCTGCTGCCTCTGTGCAGACAACACCAATGTGCGGGCAGGAGTTGATCTGCTGGAGGGCAGAGAGGCTTTGCAGAGGGACCTCGACAGGCTGGACAGATGGGCAGAGGCCAAGGGCAGGAGATTGAACACATCCAAGTGCCAGGTGTGCACATGGCCACAGCAACCCAGGCAGTGCTACAGGCTGGGGCAGAGTGGCTGAGAGCAGCCAGGCAGAGAGGGAACTGGGGGTAGTGGTGGATGGTAGGCTGAACATGAGCCTGCAGTGTGCCCAGGCAGCCAGAGGGCCAATGGCATCTGGCCTGCATCAGGAAAGAGTGTGGCCAGCAGGAGCAGGGAGGTCATTCTGCCCCTGGACTCTGCACTGGTTAGGCCACACCTTGAGTCCTGTGTACAGTTACAGGCTCCTCAGTTTAGGAAGGAGGTTGACTTGCTGGAAGGTGTCCAGAGAAGGGCAACAAAGCTGGGGAGGGGTCTGGAGCACAGCCCTGTGAGGAGAGGCTGAGGGAGCTGGGGTTGCTTAGCCTGGAGGAGACGCAGGGGTGACCTTCTTGCTCTCCAACTCCCTGAAGGGAGGTTGTAGACAGGCAGAGGTTGGTCTCTTCTCCAGGCAGCCAGCACCAGAACAAGAGGACACAGTCTCAAGCTGTGCCAGGGGAGGTTTAGGCTGGAGGTTAGGAGGAAGTTCTCCACAGAGAGAGTGATTGCCCATTGGAATGGGCTGCCCAGGGAGGTGGTGGAGTCACATCACTGCAGGTGTTCAGGAGGAGACTTGACGGGGTGCTTGGTGCCATGGTTTAGTTGATTAGGTGGGTTGGATTAGTTGATAGGTTGGATGTGATGATCTTGAAGGTCTCTTCCAACCTGGTTCATTCTATTCTAATGTCAGATGTTTCCAAAGGTGGGTTCGTCCTGTAAGCTCCCGAGCCTTCAGCCTGAGGTGTTACATTTAGTCGAATACTTATCTGACCCGTCAGCACTAATTGCAGTCCCGGAGCTACTTCAAACCACCTGTATAGGCAGTGTGGAATTCGTGCTGAAGCAAGGTTTGCTTTCTCTGTAGAGTCAGTCAGGTTCAGAGGCCCATTCCTGAAGCGGTCCTTTTCCTCACGAAACATGCGTCCACCCTTTTCCTGCTGTACGGACAGCTGCCTCTGTCGTTAACGAAGCAAGAAACGGTCCCTCCCAGAGGGGAACTCCCAGAGGGGAATTAGTGACTCTCCTTTCCATGGTTTTATTAACACTTTATCCCCAGCTTTAATTTTATGTATCAGGAATCCCAAAGGAGGGGTCTGAGACAAAATACCTATGTGGTGGTTTGAGCCTTAACTGGGAGTTGAGAGCTCAGAGGGGGCAAGGCTGAGAATCTCTCCCCTGCTCCCCCTCCTCCCTCCCAGGAGAGAGGGGAGAAAAGGAAGGAGCAAATCCACCACACAATAATTTGGAGTCATCTTGGAAGTAGAGAGGTAAAGAGTTGTCTTTAAACTATATATATACATATATATATATATATAAAACAATAACAGGTAAGGTTCACAAGGGCAAGGAACAAGGATGGATGGGAGGGGGACAAAGAAGAAGAATACAAAACCAGTCTCTCTCTCTGAAGAGGCACAGAGGCAGCAGAGAGAAGGATCAGGCCCGACCACGTGGCTGAGGAGCAGGAAGGCAGCCACAGTAGCTCTCATCCAGGAGAGGCAGGAGCCAAGAGGAGGCTAATGACTGCAATGTCCTGCTTTTTATACCCTAGCTGGGCAGGGAGGGCAGAGTGGAAGAGACTCAGTTTCCCAGGGGGATAATGCCCTGCAGGAAGGGCAAAGCACCCACAAGCCCTCCACCCTGTTTTCAGGATGGGCATTAACCCATCACAATCCACCCTTCTGTTCCACTTCCTCTCTCCTGCCACAGCCCCTTCATCCAATCTTGACATGTGGTATTCAAATCCTCAATGCAAGTCCCTTGTTATCTCAGCTCGCTCTCTCCCAGGGCAGTCTATCTCTCTGGTGCTGGTCGATGCAGGTGGTGCTTGAACTGGGCAGGGATGTGGAGAAGAATCAGGAATCAGTCTGTCTTTGAAAAGGAAGGAGAAAAATCAGGAACAGTCCATTGCTGCAGGGACATCAGGAACAGTCCGTTGCTGTAAGGAAGCAGGAACAGGTGCAGGTGAGATGACTCAGGGGCTCTCTGGGTTGGTGTGCAGTGTGTGTGTTGTGTCCTGGATGCTAGGCTGATATTAAGCTAGGAGGGAAAAACTTAGAACAACTTATAACTATTCACACAGTGACTATAATACTTTGATGAGTGTTGCCCCCTCTGAGTCCATCCCCTCTCAGCCGGAGTCACGTTCCGCTGTGGGATACACTGAATGTCCCCAGTAGGTGTGACCAGGCCCCTCAGCTGAGACCACCCCTCGGGTTGGTTTGCCCCCACCAGCAGCAGGAAAAACCCACACTGACTTCCCCAGCAGGTTCTTCTCAGCAATCATAGGAGCTCCATCTCCATCTGCCAGACACAGAGCTCCAGCTGTGGCCTCAGCAGAGTGGAGCAGAGGGGAAGAATCACAGCCAGCACAGCCGGGCACAGCCAGCAGAGCTGGGCACAGCCAGGCAAAGATGGGCACAGCCAGGCTGGCACAACCAGGTAACAGCCAGGAAAAATGTGGCTGGCAGAGCCAGGCACAGCTGGACACAGTCAGGCACAGCTAGGCAAAGTCAGGTACAGCCAGGCTGGCATACACAGTCACAGCCAGGCACAGCCAGGCACAGGCAGGTACAGCTGGGCTGGCACAGCCAGGCACAGCTGGGCACACCCAGGCACACCCGGGCACAGCCAGTCACGGCCAGTCACAGCCAAGCACAGCCAGGCACAGCCAGGCACAGCCAGGTACAGCTGGGCTGGCACAGCCAGGCACAGCTAGGCAAAGTCAGGTACAGCCAGGCTGGCATACACAGTCACAGCCAGGTACAGCCAGGCACAGGCAGGTACAGCTGGGCTGGCATACCCAGGCACAGCCGGGCATGGCCGGGCACACCCAGGCACAGCCAGTCACGGCCAGTCACAGCCAAGCACAGCCAGGCACAGCTAGGCACAGCCAGGCACAGGCAGGTACAGCTGGGCTGGCACAGCCAGGCACAGCCGGGCACGGCCGGGCACAGCCAGTCACGGCCAGTCACAGCCAAGCACAGCAAGGCACAGCCAGGCACAGCCAAGTACAGCTGGGCTGGCACAGTGTGGTGGTTTGGGCTGGGTGCCGTCCGCTATGTGTGTGTGTGTCCAGAAGTCCAGCCCAGTGTGCTTCCTGTGTCCAGCAGTCCAGCCCAGTGGGCAGACACAGGAAACCAGGTATCTCCTACCATAATCCTTGCACCGCTATAAAATCTAGCGCAGGGTCTGGCACTTCCTCTCCTCGCCGGCACCCGGTGACTGGGGGAGACATCTCCTCCTCCTAACCAGGCCCAAGGCCAGGGCGATGGGCGGTCTCAGGCCTGGGCCAGCCGAGACTAGCCTAGCAGTGGGGGGGAGGGAAGAACGAGCCCTGGGGGTCTTGGGCCCACCCTCAGGTGGGGATGGGATGTTTCTGCGTCTGCTTTGTCACTGCTTCTGGTTCTCTGTGCACATTCACTCTTTTCTATTTAAACTTCCCGTCACTTTTTTGCAATCCATTTGTCAGAGTTGTTATTTCTGCCTGTGGTGGGGAGGGGTCTGCCTCAACCCATGACACACAGCCAGGCACAGCCAGGCAGAGCCGGGCACAGCCAGGAACAGCCAGGAACAGCCGGGCACAGCCGGGCACAGCCGGGCACAGTCGGGCACAGCCGAGCACAGTCGGGCACAGTCGGGCACAGTCGGGCACAGCTGGGCACAGCCGGGCACAGCCGGGCACAGTCGGGCACAGCCAGGCACAGTCGGGCACAGCTGGGCACAGCCGGGCACAGCCGGGCACAGTCGGGCACAGCCAGGCACAGTCGGGCACAGTTGGGCACAGCCACTCACGGCCAGGCATGGCCAGGCACAGCCAGGAACAGCCAGGAACAGCCAGGAACAGCCAGGCACAGTCAGGCACAGCCACTCACAGCCAGGCACAGCCAGGAACAGCCAGGCACAGCCAGGCACAGTCGGGCACAACCAGGCACAGCCACTCACGGCCAGGCACAGTCGGGCACAGCCAGGAACAGCCGGGCACAGTCGGGCACAGCCAGGCACAGCCGGGCACAGCCGGGCTGGCACAGCCGCGATCCGGCCGGGCAGCGCAGCTCCAGTTTGCGCAGAGGCCGGCGGCGCCATCTAGCGAGCGAGCGGCAGGCTGCAGGCGCGCAGCGAGCCCGGGCTGGCTCTTGTGCTCTTGGTGGGGTTGAGGTCCGATGGAGCTGGCGCTGGTGGCAGCCCTGGAGCCGGCGCAGCGGTGGTGTGGCAGCAGCTTTGCGGTCCCCGCGGGACGGTGAGGCGCCGTGTGAGGGAGCGCTGCTGGAGCTGTCCGAGACGTGCCTGCAGAGACAGGCAGCCTGGTCCTGCCTTCAGGGAACGCTGGGGGCGAGCAGCTGAGCGGCAGTGAGAGGGAAGGAGCTCAGATGTCATCATTAATTTTTCAGATGAAGACTGAGACAGTGACCTGTGCTTCTCTCTCCAGCTACCATTATCTCTTTTCCCGTCAAATCTGGTACCTACAGTGCTTCTCATTTTGACTTGTCAGTGAAGCAGAAGATGATCATTTCCTTCTGTCTCTCTTCTCTTTTCCCCCTTTCTTCTCTCAAGCCTCGTGGGACCATCACGTTCATGCTCCAGGCAGGCACTGGGCACCACAGGGGCTCTCAGGGTCAGTTTGTCCAACATTAGCAGAGCGTGGGTGAGTCACTGTTGGTTCTGGTAATCAGCTCATTAGGTGACAAACCCAAACCTTCCTGCCTCACTAATAAAGGGACAATCATGTGTGTTTAGCTCACAGAAGCCTTCCCAAGCTCCATTAACTGCTTTTAAACCCCCAAACTGAGAAAGGTCTGCAAAAGCTGCACAGCACATTAGATGATTAGTGACACAGAACCAACAGCAATTCTCCTGGCTCCGTCGCAGCAGCTCGTTCACACAGCAGGCCTGCCCCTCTTGGGGGATGTAAATGTGGCACTTGGATCTCCAGCTCTTAGTCTCAGGATGAAGATCTCCCCCTGCATTATTAGGCTTTCTGTAAATATCCATTTGCTGGCTTTCAGGAAATGGATTTTTGGGGTTCTTTTGATGTGTTTGGTGGAGGTTTTTCTTCCCCTGACTTTGATGCCGAGCATTCATTTCTTCACAGGTTTTTAAGCAGTGAAATGGAATTGCACTTAGGAGCAATATGATGGACAACATCACAGAGCATCAGAGTAATTTGCTAAGAGGACTGATTCTCTCCTGCTGCTGTTGTCTTTTACAACTCTTTGCTAAGATGCTGTTGACTACAAGGGTTTGGGAGACTTCAAATAAAGATTGTAGATAGAAGAAGAACAACAACAAGAAGAAAGAGATTGCTCATGGCACACACACCTCACTGCTTTTGGAGCAAAAAGGCACCAGTAGGAACAGTAACCACAGAATAACTTCCACTGAAGAGACCTCCAGGCTCAGCCAGTCCAACCTCCACTCAGCACTGCAGGCTCAGCACCAAACCATGGCCCTAAGCACCAGCTCCACACACTGCTTCAACACCTCCAGGGATGGGCACTCCAGCACTGCCCTGGCCACAACATTCCAGTGCCTGAGAACCCTTCCAGGCAAGAAAGATTTCCTAGCAGCCAGCCTGAGCCTCCCCTGGGGCACCTTGGAACCATTGCCTCTGCCTCTCTCCCTTGACACCCAGGAGCAGAGGCTGTCCCCTCCTCACTGCAACCTCCCTGCAGGGAGCTGCAGAGAGCAAGGAGGTCTCCCCTCAGCCTCCTCTTCTCCAGCCTCAACACCCCCAGCTCCCTCAGCCCCTCCTCTAGCCCAGGGGCTCCAGGCCCTTCTGCAGCCTGGCTGCCCTGCTCTGCACAGGCTCCAGCCCCTCAATGTCCTTCCTGCAGGGAGGGCCCAGAGCTGAGCACAGCACTGCAGCTGTGGCCTCCCCAGTGCTGAGCACAGGGGGATGATCCCCTCCCTGGCCCTGCTGCCCACCCTGCTTCTGACCCAGGCCAGGATGCCACTGCTTGACCACGAATGGAAGAGAAAGGCTTCTGTTGGCAGAAAAAGACCACCTCCATCCTGCAGAAAGCTTTATTTCCATGAGCAAGGAGCAGTACAATCACCAAAAAGGAAAGACTAGACAAGAAGTCAGGAACTGGAATGCAAACCCCCAGCAGAATCTCCCAACCTTCGCTACGCTCCCACGGAGCAAACTCAGGAAAAAAGGCACCAGAAGGAACAGTAACCACAGAACACTTCCATTGAAGAGACCTCCAACCATGAAGGCCATGGTTTAGCCCCAGCCTTGGCAGAGTTAGGGAATGGTTGGACTGGATGCCCATTCTGTGTGATTCTGTGGTTCTGTGCCATGCTGGAAATCAATCAGCTGAGAAGCCTTTTTGTCAGTGAAGCTTTGCCTCTCCTGCCAAGACTTGCTGCTGTAGGACTTGTGCTGTAGGAAAGAAAGCAAAAGAATGAAGAAGTTCTTCCCAGCAAGAGAGATTTGGCCACTGGAATGTGCTGCCCAGGGAGGTGGTGGAGTCACCATCACTGGAGGTGTTTAAGAAGAGCCTGGATGAGGCACTTGGAGCCATGGTTTAGTTGATCAGATGGTGCTGGGTGATAGGTTGGACTGGATGATCTCAAAGCTCTTTTCCAACCTGGTTAATTCTGTATAAGCTTCTGTACAAACTCCCTGGATTTGTGTAGCTTATGGCTCTCCATTCAGCCGAGGCTTGCACTGCCCTCTTGCAAAGGCTGAGGAGATGTAAGCCTGTCAAGTTTGTGACATCTCAGAACTAGCAGGTGAGTAAAAGCATTGTATGATTCAACTCCTCTGAGGAGGCAGGAGCTGGTGGCATGCTGTGTACTGTAGGACAAAAATGGAAACAAAAAGGCTGGTAAAAGTTGGTGAAATATTGATTTGAAGAAGAAGCTGACACTCCTGAGTCACACCCTGGAATACACTTGAAGTCATACTCCTGGAATGATGTGTCCAGTTTGGGGGAGAGAATTACTGGAGAGAGTCCAGCAGAGAGCATGAGGATGGTGAAGGGACTGAAACAGCTCTGTTGTGAAGAGAGACTGAGAGCCCTGGGGCTGTTTAGAGGAGAAGGCTGAGAGGGATCTGATCAATGTCTATCAGTAGCTGAGGGCTGGGGGGCAGGATGAAGGGGCCAGGCTCTGTTTGGTGGTGCCCAGGGATAGGACAAGGAACAAGAGATACAAGCTGGAACTCAGGAAGTTCCACCTCAGCATGAGGAAGAAACTTCTTTGGTGAGAGGCTGCTGGAGGCCTGGAGCAGGCTGCCCAGAGAGGTTGTGGAGCCTTCTTCCCTGGAGACACAAGCCCTGAAGAAAGGCTGAGGGAGCTGGGGTTGCTTAGCCTGGAGAAGAGGAGGCTCAGGGGTGACCTTATTGCTCTCTACAACTCCCTGAAGGGTGGTTGTGGCCAGGCAGAGGTTGGTCTCTTCTCCCATGCAGCCAGTACCAGAACAAGAGGACACAGTCTCAAGCTGTGCCAGGGGGTTTAGGCTGGATGTTAGGAGGAAGTTCTACACAGAGAGAGTGATTGCCCACTGGAATGTGCTGCCCAGGGAGGTGGTGGAGTCACCATCACTGGAGGTGTTCAGGAAAAGGCTTGATGGGGTGCTTGGTGCCATGGTTTAGTTGTTTAGTTGTTAGGTGGGTTGGATTGTACTGTTTTGTATTGTATTGTATTGTATTGCATTGTATTTATGAGGGGGTTGGATTGGTTGAGGGTTGGATGCGATGATCTTGGGTCTCTTCCAACCTGGTGTATTGTATTGTATTGTATTGTATTGTATTGTATTGTTATGACTTTCCATCCCCACCTGGATGTGTTCCTGTGTGACCTGCTCTAGGTGCTCCTGCTCTGGCAGGGGGGTTGGACTGGATGAGCTCTGGAGGTCCCTTCCAAGCCCTGACATTCTGTGATTCTGATACTGAAATGCTTGGATTTTGTGATCAGCTAAGACTGTTGAAGCAACTCCTGCTTCAGGTGCTCCCCCTTGTTTGCCTGGAACGTGTTTAACTGACAGGTTGGAATCAACATTAACAAAATTGGCTTTGTCACAGACTAAGCATCCAAGACCAAACCAGCAATTTAGGAACAAATCATCTCTTAGAGAAAAACTCTTCTGTTCCTCTCATCTCATTAGTGCTTTGCATGTTACCTCTTGCTTCAGATATTTGTTATTCAGGTCAAACAATTTGTAGCTATTATTAAGGGAAGGATTGGTTTGTTGTAATAATAGGAAGCTGTAAAAGTTAATAGTGCAATTTCCACTCCCAGGTTCATCTTCATGCTCACATCAGATGGGTTTCAGGTTGAGTAACAAAACAAATAGGTGAAGAAATAAGCAGAAGGTTGTGCTGCCATGCAGCAGACCTGGACAGGCTGAGAGTTGGGTATGGAGAAATGGAATGGAATCCAACAAGGGCAAGGGGAGAGTCCTGCATCTGGGAAAGAACAACCCCATGGAGCAGGAGAGGATGGGGTCTGACCTGCTGGAGAGCAGAGAAGGGGAAAAGGACCTGGGGGTCCTGGTGGATGGAAGGATGACCATGAGCCAGCAATGTGCTCTGGTGGGCCAAGAAGGCCAAGGGCATCCTGGGGGGCATTAGAATGGTTCTGGTTAGTAGGCTGAGTAAGGTTCTCCTCCCCCTCTACTCTGCCCTGCTGAGGCCACAGCTGGAATATTGTGTCCAGTTCTGGGCCCCTCAGCTCAAGAAGGACCTCAGGGAACTGCTGCAGAGAGTCCATTCCCCGAGGCACAGAGCTGCTGCAGGCAGTGGAAGATCTTCCTCATGAGGAGCGCTGAGGGAGTGAGGGCTCGTTAGGCTTGGAGAGGAGGAGCTGAGGGTGAGCTCCTTGCTGCTGCTCAAGCTGTGCAGGGGGAGTGCCCAGAGGCTGGAGCCAGGCTCTGCTGGGGCTGCCCAATGCCAGCACAAGAGGCAATGGTGGAAGCTGAGGCAGAGGAAGCTCCATGCAAACAGGAGGAAGAATTTGTTCCCTGTGAGGGTTCTAGAGCCCTGGAGCAGGCTGCCCAGGGGGGTTGTGGATTCTCCTGCTTTGGAGGTATTCAAACCCTCCTGGATGTGTTCCTGTGTGAGCTGCCCTGGGTGCTCCTGCTCTGGCAGGGGGTGGAGGATGAGCTTTTGAGGTCCCTTCCAGTCTCTAACACTCTGTGGTTCTGTGGTTTTCTTTCCAGTTGCATAATAGCAAGCCTGCCACACTTGCTTTCTTGGAGAAATTGCAGTCTTCAGCTATAGCTAAATTCTTATGCCCAAATGAAGCTTTCATAGACATCTGTGCCAAATTCTGCATCCCTTCATGATATTCTGAGTTTTCTAAAGAATATTTCTTCTCTTTTGCATGGGAGACTTGGGATTACAAAATAAATGAGTCATGAAAGGGAAATGTGAGATAGGAACTTCACACAGGGGAAGCTGTTTCCAATTTATAAAGTAAAGGAGAATGAAGTTCAACAAGGGCAAGTCTAGGGTGCTGCATCTGGTGAGGAATCATAGAATCAACAAGGCTGGAAAAGACCTCAAAGCTCATCGAGTCCAACCTGTCACCCAACACCCCATGACTAGGCCATGGCACCAAGTGCCACATCCAATCCCCTCTTGAACACCTCCAGGGACGGTGACTCCACCACCTCCCTGGGCAGCACATCCCAATGGCTAACAACTCTCTCTGGGAAGAACTTTCTCCTCACCTCCAGCCTAAAGTTCCCCTGGTGCAGCTTGAGACTGTGTCCTCTTGTTCTGGTGCTGGGTGCCTGGGAGAAGAGACCAACCCCCACCTGGCTACAACCACCCTTCAGGGAGTTGCAGAGAGCAATGAGGTCTCCCCTGAGCCTCCTCTTCTGCAGGCAAGCAACCCCAGATCCCTCAGCCTCTCCTCACAGGGCTGTGCTCCAGACCCCTCCCCAGCTTTGTTGCCCTTCTCTGGACACCTTCAAGTGTCTCAATGTCCTTCTTAACCCGAGGAGCCCAGAACTGGACACAGGATTCAAGGTGTGGCCTAACCAATGCTGAGTACAGGAGTAACCCCATGGAGCAGCAGAGGCTGGGGGCAGAGCTGCTGGAAAGCAGCTCTGTGGTAAAAAGACCTGGGAGTGCTGATGACCATGAGCCAGCAATGTGCCCTTGGGCCCAGGAAGGATCCTGGGATGCATCAAGAAGAGTCTTGCAAGCAGGCTGTGGGAGCTTCTCCTCTTGCTCTGTCCTGGTGAGACCTCCTCTGGAGTATTGGGTCCAGTTCTGGGCTCCCCTGTTCCAGAAGGATGCAGGATTCCAACTGGAGCTCAGTATTTGCACTCTTCACAGAATCACAGACTGTTAGGGGCTGGAAGGGACATCAAAAGCTCAGCCAGTCCAACCCCTGCCAGAGCAGGAGCACCTAGAGCAGGTCACACAGGAGGCAGGCTGGTTGTGAATATCTCCAGGGAAGGAGACTCCATAACCCCCCTGGGCAGCCTGTGCCAGGCCTCTGTCACCCTCACAATTAACTACTTCTCCCTCCTGTTTCCATGGCACTTCCTCTGCCTCAGCTTCCACCACTGCCCCTTGTATAGGCTCTGCTCACTCCAGTCAAGTGCTTCATGCTCTACCCCAGGCAGTTCCTGGAAGGTCTGGAGCCTTCCATCAGCATGACAGACGAGGTGAACTGATGCCTTTCAGCCCAACCATGCCTCATCTGCCTTGCCTTGAGAAAGTGTCTGAGGGAGCTGAGCCATCTGTTGTGACGGATTGTGCACAGCAAATGTCACTCCCAGCCAGTGAGTTGATTTCTGTATTGAAATTGGCTTTGGAATGGCGGAAGTGGCACTCACACAAAGGCTTAGAAACCCAGCAGAGGTTTCAGCCTTTCTGTCTTTTGGGCACTCCCCAGAGTGAATTATTAGGCAAACTGAATGTGGTGGAAAAGCTACAGCAGGAAGGAGCTGTGGTAGCTGTAAGGTTTGGTGTGGCAGATGAAGAGCTTGTGAAGAGAGACATCTTTTCAGAGGACAATTAGAGGCACTCGCTGTGGATTGGCACAGTTTAGTCTGCCTTGGAGGGAGAGGTTTCTACTCAACATCAGTCCAGTGCTGTCTGTCACACACAGGCTGATTCCCCAAGGTCATTCCCCAAGGTCAGCATCGCAGCACAGGGCAGCTTCACTCATTTGACCCTCTCCCCTTGGCTCTGTGTCTGTAGTACAGAACTGCTGGAGAGTTGCAGTGAGTGCCACCCTTTCAAGCACAAGTAGAAATCACCTTTTCCCAGCTGTGATGAATCAGAGAAAGGAATAGTTAATATAGAGCTCTGAATCCTTGAATCACAGAATGGGCTGGGATGGAAGGGACCTCCAAAGCTCAGCCCCAAAGTCCAACCCATCTGCACTCAGCAGGGACATCCTCCACTGGATCAGGCTGCCCACAGCCCTCTCCAGCCTCACCTTGAATAGCTCCAGGGATGGAGCCTCAACCACCTCCCTGGGCAACCTGTGCCAGTGTTCCAGCAGCCTCCTGGTGCAGAACTGTTCCTCACATCAATCTAATCTGCTCTGCTCTAGTTTGAAGCCATTGCCCCTGGTCCTGTCCCTGCAGGCCTTTGCAAACAGTCTCTCTGCAGCCTTCTTCTAGACCACCTTCAGGTACTGGCAGGCTGCTCTTAGGTCTCCCTGGAGACTTCTCTTCTCCAGGCTGCACACCCCCAGCTCCCTCAGCCTGTCCTTGTAGCAGAGCTGCTCCAACCCACTGAGCCTTTTCTTGGCCTCCTCTGGACCCTCTCCATCAGGTCCAGGTCCTTCCTGTGCTGAGAGCTCCAGAGCTGGATGCAGGTGAGGTCTCCCCAGAGCAGAGCAGAGGGGCAGGATCCCCTCTCTCCATCTCTGACCAAGTTGCTTTGGATGCAGCCCAGGCTGTCTTGGCCTGCTCATGCCCACAAAGCTAAAAACTCCTCTTTCCCATGAGCTGCTAGATAGACATTTACAATTCCTTTTGCTTTTAGACTAACAGTGTTTGCAAATGCAATCTGTGTTGAAGATGTGCTCTGTTGTCTGCAGTGTTTATAGGGAGCCAGCTGAAACCTGAAAGGCAGCAACTTAAAGGGAAAACCACTCCTCTAAAAGCTTGAAGTAAGCAATGTAATTGAACAGTTGCAGGTTGGGAACATGCTATTTCCTTAGGTGCACCAGAGATTGCATTGGGTGCCTTAGATGCATATTAACAAGGAGCAGTTGGAAAAGGAGAACTTCAGGAAGTGGCAGAGGATTAAGAGGGGGGAGGGACAGAGAGAGAAATTCATTCAGACAAGCATGCATTCCTCAGGAACACTGCAGAGTCAAGGCAGACTTGGCAGCCATCAACACTGAGCACCACCCTTGAGAACTGAGAGGGAAACGGTCCCTGGCAGCCCAGCAGGCAGCTGTGTGCTGAGCTGCATCCAGAGCAGGGAGAGCAGCAGCACAGGGAGGGGATTCTGCCCCTCTGCTCTGCTCTGCTCTGCTCAGACCCCACCTGCAGCACTGCCTGCAGCTCTGGGGCCCCCAGCACAGGAAGGACCTGGAGCTGCTGGGGAGGCTCCAGAGGAGGCCACAAAGATGATCAGAGGGTTGAGAACCTCCCCTGTGGGGACAGGCTGAGAGAGTTGGGGCTGTTCAGCCTGGAGAAGAGAAGGCTCCAGGGAGACCTTAGAGCAGCCTTCCAGTAGTACCTGAAGGGGGCTACAGGAGAGCTGGGAATGGACTTGCAGAGACAGGACAAGGGGCAGGGGGCAGTGGCTGTAAACTTGAGGAGGGCAGATTGAGACTGGAGATTTGGAAGAAATTGTTTAGAGTGAGGGTGATGAGACACTGGAACAGGTTGCCCAGGGAGGCTGTGGTGCTGTTCAAGGCCAGGTTGGATGAGGCTTTGAGCAGCCTGGGCTGGTGGGAGTTGTCCCTGCCCATGGCAGGGGGGTTGGAACTGGATGATGTTTAAGTTCTCTTCCAGCCCAACCCATTCAATGAATCTGTGAAAATTATTCAGCGATAAAGCCCTGTCTTGTGAGACAGAAACTAGAAGCAAAACACTTAAATCTGAACAAGAGAATCCTGATGAGAGAATAGAATAGAATAGAATAGAATAGAATAGAATAGAATAGAATAGAATAGAATAGAATAGAACAGAATAGAAACAGAATAGACCAGGTTGGAGAGACCTCCGATCATCGTGTCCAACCTATCAACCAATCCAACCCACCTGAACAACTAACCCATGGCACCAAGCACCCCATCAAGTCTCCAAAGAGACATTGGTGGTGGTTATAAAGTGATGAAGGTTGAGGATAAAGTGGATACAGAACAATTATTGGTCAAATTTTAGTCACTGAAACAGATTGGTTTGAAAGGGACAGAAGAAAATCCTGCACTACACAGTGGGGTACTGAACTTGTGACATTTCACAGGATCACAGAACTGTCAGGCTTGGAAGGGACCTCAGGGATCAGCCAGTCCCAACCCCCCTGCCATGCCCAGGGACACCTCACACTGCAGCAGCTTGCTCACAGCCACCTCCAGCCTGGCTGCAAACACCTCCAGGCAGGAGGCTGCCACCACCTCCCTGGGCAACCTGTGCCAGGCTCTCACCACCCTCCTGGGGAACAACTTCTTCTTCACCATCATATGAATTCTCCCCTCTCTACTTTTGCTCCAACCCCCCAGTCCTATCCCTCCCTGACGACACCCTCAAAAGTCCCTCCCCAGCTTTCTTGACCCCCTGTAGATCCTGGAAGGCCACAAGAAGGTCTCCTGGGAGCCTTCTCCTCTCCAGCCTGCACAACCCCAACTCTCTCAGCTGCCTCCACAGCAGAGCAGCTCCAGCCCTCTGCTCCTCCTCCTGGCCCTTATCTGGACACCTTCCAGCACCTCCAGAGCCTTCCTGGTACAGAGGTTCCAGAACTGGACCCAGAGCTGCAGCTGTGGTCTCAGCAGAGTGGAGCAGAGGGGCAGAATCCCCTCCCTGGCCCTGCTGGCCACACTTCTCTTGCTGCAGTCTCCTGGGAGTCTTCTCTCCAGACTCCACAATGCCAACTCTCTCAGTCTGTCCTCATGGGAGTTCTTTTTCATGAGTATAAAAGCTGCTGGGAAGCCTTTATGAATTAAACCAGCAGCAGTTGTGATGAAAACTGCCTGACTCCAACAGCCTTGCAGCTTTTGTTTGCATCCTTCAGTCTGAATTCTTATCCACCATTGGTTTATGGCATTCAAAACATTTCTCTGACAGTTTGTTTCATGCCTCTAGCAGTCGTGGGTCTGCAGCTTTCCTACAGGTAGATACTAGCAGGATGCTCCTCCTAGCCTTGTTTTGTGAAGAACTTGCACAAATTCAGTGTTTCTGCATCCAAAGCAGAGTGGCCAGCAGATGGACAGAGGTGGCTCTGCCACTTTGCTCTGTAAAGACCTCACCTGCAGTGCTATGTCCAGCTCTGGAGCCCTCAACACAATGGAAGGACATGGACCTGATGGAGAGGGTCCAGAGGAGGCCACAAAAATGATCTAAGGGCAGGGGCACCTCTGCTGAGCTGGGGGTGTTCAGCCTGGAGAAGAGAAGGCTCCAGGGAGACCTTAGAGCAGCCTGCCAGGACCTGAAGGGGCTGCAAGAAGGCTGCAGAGAGACTGTTTGCAAAGGCCTGCAGGGACAGGACCAGGGGCAATGGCTTCAGACTAGAGCAGAGCAGCTTGAGATTGGATATCAGGAAGAAGTTCTTCACCAGGAGGGTGGTGGAACACTGGCACAGGTTGCCCAGGGAGGTGGTTGAGGCTCCATGGCTGGAGATATTCCAGGTGAGGCTGGACAGGGCTGTGGGCAACCTGATCTAGTTGGGATGTCCCTGCTGAGTGCAGAGGGGTTGGACTTTGGGGCTGAGCTTTGGAGGTCCCTTCCAACCCAGACCATCTGTGATTCTATGACTGTATGAACTGTATGAGAATTTTGCTCCTCTCAAACACATTTGGCAGTGGCAGAGCTGGGGAGTTCATCCAGAGACAGGAGGGGTCGAGACGATGTGGCTGAGAGTCAAAATACCTAAACCAAAGACAACACTCTCCAGGTTCATATCTGAACCAAAGTCAATCTCTCCAGGCTCTCTTAACTGTCAGGGAAGTTATCATGACTATAACCACAGAGGCTAGAGGGCAGCTCCTCTCACCCACAAGTTTATTCTGGAAGAGGCCAGACAATGGCCTCTTGAAATGCCTTCCTCTCCAGTGGCTCTGCGAGGAGCTTAGGGTGGCTCACCCAGACACAGATTTTCACAGCCACCAAATTGAGATAGGATCAATCCTGACTGCTCAAGCAGAGCTTGACTGCTCAAACCCTGCTTCCTCAGGAGACTACACTGAAAAAAAAAACCACAAACAAGAAAAAAAAGAAAACCAAGCCAAACCAGAAGAAACCCTCTTTAAGAGACAGGGTAGTTCATTGGGACTGCTCTAAATGTTGGATGCAGCCACACTTTCATCTGAAGAAGCATCCAGACTGGCACTTCCCTTTCCTTCACTTTGCCACTGGTTTATGGAGAATCCTTCACAGAATCACAGAATGGCTCAGGTAGGAAGGGACCTCAGAGATCATCTGCTCCAACCTCTCTGCCATGGGCAGGGACACCTCTGAACTTCCCTGCCTCAGCTTCAAGCCATTCCCCCTTGGCCTGTCTCTAGACACCACGGGCAGTGGCACTGAGTGCACCCTCAGCAGGCTTGCAGATCACACTGAGCTGTGTGGTGCCATAGGCTCACTTGAGGGCAGGGATCCATCCAGAAGGATCTCAGCAGGCTTGAGAAGTGCCAGAGCCAGCTGCATGAGGTTCAGCAAGTCACAGTGCAAGGTCCTGCAGCTGGGTCAGGCCAATCCCAGGCTGGGGGCAGAGTGGTTTAAGAGCAGAGGCAGCTGTGTGCTGGGCTGCAGCCAGAGCAGTTGGACAGCGGGCAGAGAGGGGATTCTGCCCCTTGCCTCTGCTCTGCTGAG
>CM037639.1:21816179-21859401 GCA_015227895.2 Colaptes auratus | reverse complement strand
CATGCAGTGCTCGTGCAAATACCAAGTGTGGCATAATCCAGCCTCACGCTGTCTTAGGCTGAGGCCAGTTGTCTATGAGAGTGCCCATTGGCCAAACCCAGCCTCGAGGAATCTCTAAGTATCACCCCAGTTGGTAAACGAGTTGCCCCCTCTTTCACTTTGTCTTGGTGCTTGCTCGAGAGAACAACTCTCAAGCCATAGCCTCTGCCTTGGAGCTCATTGTTGTTAGTTTCTCTCCTCCATGCACGCACACTGAAAGTCTCTGCATCGAGTGTAGCACTCATGAGGATCATCTCCAGAGGAAGGACCTTCGCTGAGCCCGAGCAGCCAGCGTCGCCACGGCCAGTCCTACCGACCGGGAGAGCCCACAGTGCCACCGGAGGGCTGGACCAGCCCCCGAGGGTAAGATCTGCCCAGCTGTCGGGGAGAAGGGACTTGATTGAGACCGAGTCCCCATAAGCCTAGCCCTGCCGTAGCGGGAGAGGAGCCACCACGTGTGCCGCTCTGAGCCCCGTAAACCTCAGGGAAGACTAAAGCACTGTTCGTGCCTATACTGCACCGAACCCAGGACCACTCCGAGTGTCCTGCTGTTCCTTTAAGCCCAGCAAACGAGAAGCACAGTCAGCGTAGCACATTCTCTACCCCGAGGCCGTTTACATCAGCCCCAAGGACTCCTCGCAGTCGGGCTGACCCCATAGCCTTGTCTGCTGTCATTGTCCGCCAGAAACCTCGGAGCCTGCCTACTGGCAACCGTCACCCTGCCCGGCTGTGCAAGCTGACTCCCAGGGCCGACCCCACAGGCCAACCCCGACCAGGACCGATCCCTATTGTCTGGAGGGAACCGACCGAGTCCCGAAGGGAACCTGCTTCTGAGCTAAGCCCAGGTTCCATTGTTCCCTCTCCACTGCTGCGGAGAGAGGAGACAGTAACCCAACGCCGCCGTCCAACTCGACTAGGAACCAGTCCAGCGACGGTAGCCTGCCGGACCCCCACCTTGCTGCAAACAACAGCTACAGAGTATCTCCCACGTGCTGTCCATCCACTAGCACTCAGTTCAAAGTATCCGTGTCCAGCAGAGTAATCGCTGACGCATAGAAAGATTATAACATTGCTGTATATAGCCAGAAGCCGCCCGCGTCCCGCCGAGTCGCCATCTAGTGGCCAAGCGGCGGAACTGCACCCTTCGTTATATAAATACAGAAATAGTCTATAGATAGTTCAATTAAGTTCTAATCATAACACTAAGCTACTTATGGAATGTATTTCACGAACGTGCACTACAACGTGTGTATAATTTAGTGATTCATGGGTAATTAATAATTTGCTAATTAATAAAAATAATCCTTTCATAATTCATATTTCGTATTCATACATTTAATAACCTCTTCACAACACCCATTAAACTTTCCACCATTTTTTTGCAATCCGTTTGTCTGAGTCTTTCCTTTGCCCGTGGTGGGAGAATTGGTCTCTCAACCTGCAACAATAAAGCACTGCTTCTCTGGCATACTTGCACTGTCTGTTTTGCTGATAAGAAGATCTGCTCCCCAGGAAATCCCCTTTCTCTCTTCTGATGCTAAGGAGAATCTCAGCTGAAGACAGCTACACTTCAGATGTCTCTAACTGATCAGCCACCAGTCTGTGCTTACAATTTGAATGTCCACCAGCTGATTCAGCCTGAAACATGAGACTTGCTTCTAAAAGTTCATCTTATTTAATTAGAACAGAATGTAAACCACACTGTAGCCAGGCAAAGGACATTCTTAGACATACTCTTTCAGTTTGCAATGACTATGACCAAAATAATGTGCTTCTGGGGAAACACTTTTATCTCTGTCCTGTTAATATTGTGGCTAGATTTCTGGAAGGGAAAAGCTCATCAGATACTCAGTTTCTAGATATTTTTTTTCCCAGTCTTAACTAATTCCAGCCCACTGAAAACATTTCTGCATTTATCAGCTCTGGCATGTTTACAACCCACCCAGAGCTGCACACCCATCTAACAGTGCATACAACTAAATGAATAGGATTTTAGTATCAGCAGGGGGAAGTACTATAAAACCAAACAAGATTATGTTACAGAAATTCAATCAGATTACTTCTCAGCTACCAAAGCCATTGGGAGAATGGAGGAATAGACTGTTGTAATTACATGAGATGATGTTTAGACATGCATTCATGTCTATAAAAAGGCTGATACCAGCCTTATGCTGTCATTGACTGAACCAAGTGTTGGGGTCAGAAGGCAAGGTACATTTGGAAAGGGTACAAATGCTGTCCTTTGGATTTGGGTTTCACAGAGGAACAGCTGCCACCATCTTTCTATATTGGAATGTTTCCTTTAGAGCATCTTCGACTATTTTACTACAGGAAGGTTTGAACTGGGCTTTTAGAGCATGTCAACACTGGCTTTAGACTGGAGCTAAGAGCTAAGAGACATTTCCAGTACTTCCTAGATTTTGCAGCCTACTGAGCACGAAGCTGTGATGCACAGCACAGACTCTCTGACAGCCCTGTGCTACACACAGGCACTGGGGTGACACTGGCAGAGGAATGAAAATACCTAATCCTAAGAATCCCTATCCCTGATTTCTCTGAACTCATCTCAATAAAGCAAGTTTTGCATGATTCCCCATCAGAATAAAAATGCTGTGGACCTCCAGCCTTGCAGTGGTGAAGTAAACCTAGATCTGAAAGGAAAACTGCAGCAGAGAGCACTTTTTTTTCCATGGAACACTCCCTGCCAGCCTGCAAGCACATTTAGCTGCCTGCTGTGTTTCCTTTTGACAGAGGAAAAAAAGTAATGATCATCTGGAGGCAAGGTAAGGATTTACTGGGCATGATTAATCTCACGCTGAAAGTAAGGGGGGACACAGTTTAGGGAAGTTTAGGGGACACAGTCTCAAGCTGTGCCAGGGGAAGTTTAGGCTGGAGGTGAGGAGAAAGTTCTTCACAGAGTCATTTGTCATTGGAATTGGCTGCCCAGGGGGGTGGTGGAGTCACTGTCCCTGGAGGTGTTCAAGAGGGGATTGGATGTGGCACTTGGTGCCATGGTCTAGTCTTGAGGTCTGTGGTGACAGGTTGGACTCGATGATCTTCGGGTCTCTTCCAACCTTAGTGATACTGTGAGACTGTAAGTGCCTGAAGAAGTCGAATCATATGCTGAATACCCTGTTTCTCTGTATTGCCCTTAGTAACCTCTTCAGCTACAGCTCTGCTACATCTGAGCTACATTCATCAGCTACTGCTCTGCTGCATCTGAGCTACATTCATCAGCTACTGCTCTGCTACATCTGAGCTACATTCATCAACAATGTAGGTATCTTATTTTGTAGGAGATAGATAATCATAGGATTAAACTGCAAGGTTATCCTTTAACAAAGGGGAAACAATTCATCTTTTGATGTAAAATTTCTACCCTTTAAACACAGGCACTCACATGTGCTGTGCTGCTGTTCACTAACGTTATTTCCTCTTGGATGTTTTTTAGAGTGATGGGAATGGACACACTGACCAAGCACATAATGAAAGTGGGTCAGAAAACTCTTTGCCAAGTCTGAGTTTCAACCATCCATGCTTACTATGAAAATCATCTTATAAGGTATCATAGTATCACTCAGGGTTGGAAAGGACCACAAGGATCATCCAGTTCCAACCCCCCTGCCATGGGCAGGGACACCCCACACTAGATCAGGCTGGCCAGAGCCTCATCCAGCCTGGGCTTAAACACCTCCAGGGATGGGGCCTCAACCACCTCCCTGCACAACCCATTCCAGGGCTTCACCACTCTCATGGGGAAGAACTTCCTCCTCCCCTCCAGCCTCAATCTCCCCACCTCCAGCTTCATTCCATTCCCCTTAGTCCTATCACTACCTGAGATCCTGAGAAGTCCCTCCCCAGCCTTCCTGTAGGCCCCTTCAGATCCTGGAAGGCCACAATGAGGTCACCTCGGAGCCTTCTCTTCTCCAGACTGAACAGCCCCAGGTATCACTCTTCCAGTGAACACAGAGAAAACCATCATTTTGTAAAGACAAAAGTGATTTCTCTGGGTTTCTACAGGTTTGGAGGCTGGTTGGAAAGGACTAAATTGTGTGCAATCTACTTTGAACTGCATGCAGCTTATGTACAGTTCGTTCATAACTGTGTTCTGGCATCCAAACATCATTAGAAATCCACAAGTTCCACTTTTCCACGGTTTCTGGACTTACCCTGGCTTTGTCTGTCTTTGCTAGGTGTTGAAAGTCCAGATGAGTACAAATTATGTCTTTTGCCCTTCTTGTTCATCTGATCACTGCAGATCACTGCCCTTTGCACTGCTTTTGACTATAAAAAGGAGATTCAGGGCTCTTAAACTCTGGACACCCGGAATTAAACAACAGTGCAAAGGTATCAGGCACCAATCACTTCAAACAACAACAAATGCCAGTCTGGTATCATATTAATCACTAACATTAGCCCTGCAGGAGAAAGAAAATCCAGCAGCAGAACTGAGGATCTGGTATGAACTGGCATCTCCCCACTGAAACCAGTGGCACTGGATTCATTTCCTCCAGGGGAGGATTTGGCCCATTGCATTTTGGTATTTCTCCACACTGCATTGCTGTTAAATGTTCCTTTGTTGTCTCCCTTTTGCAGATGTGTGTCACACAAATCAATTACCATGATGGGCAAAACTGTGAACTCCTTTTGTTTTTGCAGTGTTTCAGTTAATTTTTACTATAATTCGCTAAAAAAGAAGAGAGAAAAGGAATGTACTGAGGACAGATAGTGGTTCAAAGCAGAGCATGGTGTTTCAAGGAGAGATACATGTCTGAGTACGTGCCAGATGTTCTCTCTTAACATATAATTACAGAATCATCTTGGTTGGAAAAGACCTTTAAGATCATTGAGTTCAACCATCAAATGCACCCAGGCATTACAGGAAAAAAACCTCCCCTGTGATACTCAGTTCAGCTATGAAGCACAGAATATTTCGTGCAGAGACCTCCATTATAAAACAAACAGTTAAAGAGCAGAGGAATTAATACAATAATACAATGCAATACACCAGGTTGGAAGAGACCTTCAAGATCATTGTGTCCAACCCATCAACCAATCCAAACCACCTAGATCCAATCCAATCCAATCCAATCCAATCCAACCCACCTAAACAACTAAACCATGGCACCAAGCACCCCATCAAGCCTCTTCTTGAACACCTCCAATGAAGGTGCCTCCACCACCTCCCTGGGCAGCCCATCCCAATGGGCAATCACTCTCTCTGTATAGAACTTCTTCCTAACATCCAGCCTAAACCTGCCCTGGCACAGCCTGAGACTGTGTCCTCTTGTTCTCTTAAGGATCCATCTTCAGGTTCTAATGATCACTGTTTGGAACCAGTCAACTAGTTGTTGTAATGGCCCACATGCACAACATAAGCCTGTAGGAAAGATGAACACCTGATAACTGAACTCCCTGATATGGATGTTTGGCCTTCTCATAAGTGCCAAGTAAAGGGATTTGGTTTCAAATTATTTCAGTGAGTTTAAGCTATGATACAGCTCATTACATGTGCCATGCAGCTGCCAGTGCTTCTGGTCAGCAACCAGTGCTCAGCTGATGATAAGGTAACTTCAATGGGGTCGTTGATTCAAACCTTCAGTCGGTACATGGTAAGTCAAATTTTCCCTGCCTGGTTCAGGCGCACAGCCTTACCCAGTTTTGTGAGCAGAGGGAGGAAAACTCTTTCTGTTAATTCCATGCAAAATAGGAGCTTCTCTTTTCTAGACACCCAGGCACTGTCTGCTGTAGCTCAGGTCAGGTTCCATCATGTCTTGATCCCCACTCTTTGCCATCACTGTCTAGATCCCAACTCTTTCTCATCGCTGTCTCTTTTGTGACCCCAAAGAGGACATGCTTCTCCTCCAGGTCAACCTCTGCAAAAGCACAACATTCCACCTGACAACTCATTTTTCCCATCCAGTTTTTCCTCAAACTGGTCTTTGTCACAGTAGGGTGCCAGGCAGCACACACAGCATTCAAGCAGGGGGGTAGGGAGTGCCCAGGTCAGGTGCTCCTGCCTGCAGCAGCAAGCCCATGAGACTGACGACTGCCTTCATCGCAGCTCACATTCGTTGCTCTCCCCTTGGAATGGCTGCAGGGGATTGGTTAATCGACCTCCTTCTCTTACTGGCTGGTGATACTTATTAGTGTGGCGCAGCTGACCCTTATCTCCTCTATTGGAGTTACTTGTTAAGCCATCAACAGGTGGCTCCCATTTCATCTCTCCTTGCAGTTTCTCATCTTCAATCATTCAGTTTAGGGGACATAGTCCCCCACAGGTCTTGATTCCCAGGTGCTCACAATGGAGACTTTCTACCGATCTGTGTCACCCTGTTTTACAGTGTGTTCTTGTTTCTCATTGGATTCATCTAGCTTTACTTTCCTCTTAGTGCTTACTGTTTTCCTCTTCTTTGTAAGGCTGCCCGAATCAGAAATTGTGTCCTCTATAGGTACTTAGATGTTGGACACCAAGGGATAAGCATGTTTCAGTATATAGTTCCTTTCCTTTTACTGGTTTTAGCAGTTATTTGTGTGTGAAGTTGCACGCTGTGGATTGCTGGTTCTTCTCATTCTCATTTCATGCTACAATCAGCTACAAAAATCTTTCAGATCCTTCAGAACACCCTTGAATTAATACTACCAGCCCACTCTGATTTATTTGGCATCCTGAGCAGCTAATCTGCTGAGTCTGCTCTGAAATCAGTTACGCAAATTACCCACTGGTTTCAAAAGTGAGGAGATAGGTTTATGCACATGCACCATATTGTTGGAGAGCAGCAGAAGTTGTTATCCATACTGAGTGTCTTCTCGCATTGTACTTGGAGCCCTTAACTCAGCTGCTCGAACACTAAAACCTACTGTGTGTGTCTGGGATAATTAACCCTATTGCTTGGGGAGCTAATTAGCTTGAGTGCTGTAGTGTGGTGGTAGAGCTACTGTATAAGTGGTTCTGGCTCTGTTTAGAATAGAATAGAATAGAATAGAATAGAATAGAATAGAATAGAATAGAATAGAATAGAATAGAATAGAATAGAATAGACCAGGTTGGAAGAGACCTTCAAGATCATCATGTCCAACCTATCAACCAATCCAACCTATCAACCAATCCAACCTATCAACCAATCCAACCCACCTAAACAACTAACCCATGGCACCAAGCACCCCATCAAGTCTCCTCCTGAACACCTCCAGTGATGGTGACTCCACCACCTCTGGCTTAAGGATGTCTATGCTGAATTCTTTCATCCATGACATACACACACATGTAAACGTGAAGACTATCCCACAGCAAAAGACCCTAGACAGAAAATTCATCTTAGAACCCCCACTACAAGAAGGACATTCAGGTGCTAGAGCATGTCCAAGGAGAGACAACAAAACTGGTCAAGGGTCTAGAGCACAAGGGTTGGACTTGATGGTCTTAAAGGTCTCTTCCAACCAAAACATTCCTATGATTCTGTGATTCTGCATTAAAAAAAAGACATCATCCATGGCCATTAATCAGAGAGACTGCTCACTCACCCTTTCTCAGTGCAGAACAACATTTTCCCATGTCTAGATCTCAGAAATGTTAACCAAACTCTCATGCCCAAACCAGTGACAAAAACAGACTCCTTCAGGGAAAAAAATTAAAAAAGTCATGCAACCAGAAAGAAAAGAACTGGCTCTGGAAAGTGAGGCTCCCCACAGAAGTTATGAGCTTGGACCACTAATTTCAGTCATGGCTAATTACCACTAACAGTTAATTGGGCGTGGTTACCTCTGTTTTCCATTCCAATGCACTAGAAGGACAAAAGAATGGAAGAGAAGTTAGCATCACAATCCTGGAAGATCTGCACTCCTTGAGGGATAGCATAAGAAGAAAGGGGAGGAGATTCTCAAGGGCCAAACTTACTTCAGACAGACAATCCTCCTGGCTATCTGCTACAGTCAAGAGAGGCTTTTCCACCCCAAGAAAACAGGAAGTTCTGAAATAAGCTCCTGCTTTGAATCAGGTCCTAGAGAGCCTGTCTTTGTTGACCACACTGTGAAGCTGTCAAACTGAAAATCTCTGTGCTAGATATCCTTCCTGCCCAAAAACACCAAACCCAAACCCAAACCAAACCTAAATAAAACCCCATCAAAACCATGCTATAAAGAAATCTGATACAGATCTCACTGGAAACAGGAATCATTCTCACCACATCACTACCCAAGGCCCGGGCTAGCTGAAGGTAGCACTTTTAGTTACAATACAATACAATACAATACAATACAATACAATACAATACAATACACCAGGTTGAAAGAGACCTTCAAGATCATCGCGTCCAACCCATCAACCAATCCAACCCACCTAAACAACTAACCCATGGCACCAAGCACCCCAGCAAGTCTCCTCCTGAACACCTCCAATGAAGGTGACTCCACCACCTCCCTGGGCAGCCCATTCCAATGGGCAATCACTCTCCCTGTGTAGAACTTCCTCCTAACATCCAGCCTAAACCTCCCCTGGTGCAGCCTGAGACTGTGTCCTCTTGTTCTGGTACTGGCTGCCTGGGAGAAGAGACCAACCTCTGCCTGGCTACAACCTCCCTTCAGGGAGTTGGAGAGAGCAAGAAGGTCACCCTGAGTCTCCTCTTCTCCAGGTTAAGCAACCCCAGCTCCCTCAGCCTTTCCTCACAGGGCTGTGTTCCAAACCCCTCACCAACTTCGTTACCCTTCTCTGGAAACCTTCCAGCAAGTCAACCTCCTTCCTAACCTGATCTGGCTTAAGGAGAAAGAGTTGTGGACTGTCTTCAGCCACGTATAGAAACCTCTAAACATTGCCTTCAAACTCAGACTCACCTAGAAGACTTGTGATAAATGAAGCCATATTAAATGAAAGGAAAATAAACAACCATTGAGAAAAAGAATTGCTGCTTATGTGGAAGACTCCAGCTCTGCAAGCATTCTAGATACTAGCCACGGGCACTGCAAGCTTCAAAGCTTCAGGTGATATGTCAGGATGGTATATTTGTCCAAAGAAGCCTTGCAAACCACCTGACGTTCGCCTATCCCTCATTAGAGGCAGCTGGCAGCAACTTTGACAGCTACAGAAATCCTGTTACCTTTCCAGAGCCACATCCTTTTCAGCTGCTTTCAGGGCTCAAGATTCTCCTGAAGGCTGTATTTGTTGAAGGCTGTATCTATTGAAGGGTGTATTTGTTGAAGGGTGCATTCATTGAAGGGTGTATTTCATAGTTTCATAGTTTCATAGTTTCAGTTAGGGTTGGAAGGGACCACAAGGATCAGCTAGTTCCAACCCCCCTGCCATGGGCAGGGACACCCCACACTAGATCAGGCTGGCCACAGCCTCATCCAGCCTGGGCTTAAAACACCTCAAGGGACAGGGCCTCAACCACCTCCCTGCACAACCCATTCCAGGCCTTCACCACTCTCACGGTGAAGAATTTCCTCCTCATGTCCAGCCTGAATCTCCCCACCTCCAGCTTCATTCCATTCCCCCTAGTCCTAGCACTACCTGATAGCCTGAGCAGTCCCTCCCCAGCCTTCTTGTAGCCCCCTTCAGATACTGGAAGGCCACAATGAGGTCACCTCGGAGCCTTCTCTTCTCCAGACTGAACAGCCCCAACTCCTTCAGTCTGTCCTCACAGCAGAGGTGCTCCAGCCCTCTGATCATCCTCGTGGTCCTGCTCTGGACACCTTCCAGCCCCTCCAGATCCCTCTTGCAATAGGGGCTCCAGAACTGGAGGCAGTACTCCAGGTGGGGTCTCAGCAGAGCTGAATAGAGGGGAAGAATCCCCTCCCTTGACCTGCTGGCCACACTTCTCTTGATGCAGCCCAGGATCTGATTTGCTTTCCGGGCTGCAAGTGCACCCTGAGAGCTCCTGGTGAGCTTCTCCTCCCCCAGCACCCCCAAGTCTCTCTCCTCTGGGCTGCTCCCCAGCCAGTCACTGCCCAGCCTGGATTTGTGCCTGGGATTGCCTTGAGCCAGCTGCAGGACCCTGCCCTTGGTCTTGTTGAAGCTCCTGACGTTGGCTTGTGCCCACCTCTCCAGCCTGTCAAGGTCCCTCTGGATGGATCCCTTCCCTCCAGCCTGTCTGCTGCACCACACGCTTGGTGTCAGCAGCAACCTTGCTGAGGCTGCATCAGTGCCACTGTCATGGCACCCACAAAGATGTTGAACCAGCGGTCCCAGGACTGATCCCTGAGGGACTCTGCTTGTCCTGGCCTCCCCTGGGACATGGACCCATTGACAGCCACTCTTTGGGTGCGGCCATCAAGCCAGTTCTGTATCCATCTGGTGGTCCATCCATCAAACCCATGTGTCACCAGCTTGGAGACCAGGATGTGGTGTGGGACAGTGTCAAAGGCTTTGCTCAGGTCCAGGTAAACAACATCAGTTGCTGGCCCCTCAGCTATTAATGCTGTCACCTGTTCATAGAAGGCCACCAGGTTTGTCAGGCAGGATTTGCCCTTGGCAAAGCCATGCTGACTGCTCCCAATCCCCTCTTCACTACTCTTCTGAGTCAGTAGTGCCTCCAGGAGGATCTGCTCCATGATCTTTCCGGGCACAGAGGTGAAGGGTGATTTGTTGAAGGGTCTATTTGTTGAAGGGTGCATTCATTGAAGGGTGTATTTGTTGTTGAAGCCTGTATTTGTTGTTGAAGGGTGTATTTGTTGAAGGTTATATTCATTGAAGGGTGTATTGTTGTTGAAGGGTGTATTTGAAGGTTATATTCATTGAAGGGGTGTATTTGTTGTTGAAGGGTGTATTTGTTGGGTATATTCATTGAAGGGTGTATTTGTTGTTGAAGGGTGTATTTGTTGAAGGTTATATTCATTGAAGGGTGTATTTGTTGTTGAAGGGTGTATTTGTTGAAGGTTATATTCATTGAAGGGTGTATTTGTTGTTGAAGGGTGTATTTGTTGTTGAAGGGTGTATTTGTTGAAGGGTGTATTTGTTGAAGGGTGTATCTATTGAAGGGTGTATTTGTTGAAGGGTGTATTTGTTGAAGGGTGTATCTATTGAAGGGTGTATTTGTTGAAGGGTGTATTTGTTGTTGAAGGGTGTATTTGTTGTTGAAGGGTGTATTTGTTGTTGAAGGGTGTATTCCTTGAAGGGTGTATTTGTCTGGCCAATGGCAATGCTCTGCCACGAATGTCTCTGGTTTTGAGAAGCTACCCATACTGTGTTGACACCAGAGTGAAAGAAGTCCCTTGGGCTGGATGGAGAGGAGAGTCCAACACTTCACAGCAGCCGGCTCCTCCTGCACCTGCTACCCTGTTTTGCCGGCCAGGCTGCGGCGGACGCACACCTCCAGCGCTGGCCTGATGAGTGCTGAGCACAGGTGAGGACACCCTGCCTGGGACCTACAGGACAGTTGCTCTTCCAGAACATGGCACCTGCCTGCTGCCAACTATAGACCTATGACTTAGAAACTACTCCACATGTATTCTAATTACACTACTTCAATCACAAAGCAACTAGATTTAGTTATATTTTATTATCATGTTTTATTTACAACTAATATTTTATTATTATCAATTGCTATAATCCTTAATCTTACTTCAATTCCTGTCACTATTCTCTATTCTTATGACCTATGCCTATTACTTAGAATCATCCTGTATCACACCATGGTACCCTAGAATATTCTATTACTTATGTAACTATTGCTTAACCTATATTATTCTTTTGTTTATCTACTGCTACTTATTCTCCACTAAGATAAAGACATCATACTTACAACTTACTTCCACTGTCACTATTGTCTCTTCTTATTACCTATGCTTATTAATTAGAGTCCTCCTATACTGCACCATTGCTAACCTATAATATTCTACTATTTAATTACTCATTATTTGTCCTACAACATGTTAAAATTTAATTGCTGCAGATATTGGAAAAGCAAATCTCCATGCAAGTGTCTGCTGCAGGCCCGCCAGTGAATTTGTCAGCTTCCAGAGAAATGTCCTGGCCAACGGTGGGACCCTGCCTCTCAAGGGGCTCTTCATGAGCTCTGACCACGGCTGGTGCTAATGGCAGAGCCTCTGTGAGCACCACTGGTGCGGGAGACCTGCTCTGCACTTGCAAGTTCTCCAGCTGCCACCTCTGGGTCTACCGTGCTGGAGTGAGAGCAGGGCTCCTCCTGGGAAAAACTGCTGGGGCCCTCATCCTGGTCGAACCAGAGCTGCTCTCCTCCTCCTCCAGTGCTGCTCCTGCCTGCATCTGGATCCATCTGTATGTCAGGATGGATCTTCACCTTTCGTCTGCATTGTGTTGCTTTTGTCCTCTTGTGTGGCTCCTGCCTGTCTGTTGCTGGAGTCTTCCAGTCTATCCAGCACCACCTCTTCTTCCTTGCTGGTGCTGTCTCCTCTTTGCATGTCTCTCTCCAGCCTCTCTCCGCCCCAGGCTGTGATAGCTCACAGTCAGGATATGTCCCAGTGGCTTCTGGGCAAGCCCGCGGTGGAGTTGGCTGTGCTCCAGGCCACTGTGCCGCCGCTGCAGGGAGAATGTTGTGCTGAGCAGGGACAGTCTGTGTCTGCTGCAGGCAGTGCTGCTTCCTCCTGAGGCCTGGGCTTGGGCAGGATGGAGAGGAGAGTCCAACAGGTCACAGCAGGCTGCTCCCCCTGCACCTGCTCCCCTGCTCTGCTGACCAGGCGGCAGTGGAGGCGCAGCACCGGTGCCTCAGGCTCTCAGGCATCAGTCTCTGCCTTGACGCAGGACAGAGCGCGGAATGCACGGCGCAGAGCCCTCACAGTCCTCCTGAAGATGGAGGGCCGGCGCTGCTCAGCTGGGCCCAGCTGGGCCATGCCAGTGTCTGCCGGAGGCATGGCAGCACATGAAGGAGCCACCTCAGCCAATGAGGACTCGGTGTGCTGGGGGGCTGCTGCTGGGGCTTCTGCTGCTTCGTCCTTGCTGTCTTGGGCAGGGTCTTCCTGGCTGATGACCACAGCCTGGCCTGTGATGTCCTCCACAATGGCTCGATCGGAGGCCAGGAAAGCATCCTGGCTGGCTGTGGGGCTGCATGGGGAAGGATCTTGGCACTCCTCCTCCTCCTGATCCTCTTCCTCCTCCTCTTCCTCCTCCTCCTCCTCCTCCTGCACTGTGCCGACCTGCTCACCAAGCACAGGAGACATGCAAGCATCTTTGTCTTGCTCTTCTGTAGCAAGAGCAGGAGGAGCTGCATGTGTCTCCTCAGCCCAGGGGCACTGGGACTCAGAGTCCTGAAGGGCTGCCACCAGGGCTTGTTCTTCCTGGTTTTTTGTGATCATCAGCACAGCCAAAACGCTCAACATGCTTCTCACAACAAAATTCTCTCCTTCAAGCAGAATGTCCGATGACTGGCTGTGGGGCTGACTGGGGCAGGAGCCTGCCTCTCAACAGCATCTTCATGAGCTCTGTCCGTGGTCAATGTCAACGGCAGGGCCTCTGTGAGCTCCACTGGTGCGGGAGACCTGCTCTGCACTTGCAGTTCTCCAGCTGCCACCTCTGGGTCTGGCATGCTGGATCCAGAGCTGGGCTCCTCCTGGAGAACAGTAGCAGGGCCATGATCCTGGCTGAGCTCTTGGAACAAGGGGTTGATCCACCTGTAGAGCACGGTGTCTTCAGCAGGCACAGTGTTGCTCTTGTCCTCTTGTGTGGCTCCTGCCTGATTGGTGCTGGAGCCTTCCAGTCCCTCCAGCACCACCTCTTCCTTGCTGGTGGTGTCCTCTTTGCACGTCTCCTCCTTCTGCCCTAGGCCCTCATACTTCACCGTCAGGATAGGTCCCAGTGGCTTCTGGGCAAGGCCCGGCGGAGCTGGCTGTGCTGCAGGCCATCATGCTGCCGCTGCAGGGTGACTCTTGTCCTGAGCGGGGACAGCCTGCGTCCACTGCGGGCAGCGCTGCTTCTCTTGGGCTCCTGCCCAGGCCTGGGCTGGGGCTGGATGGAGAGGAGAGTGCGACGCCTCACAGCAGGCTGCTCCTCCTCCTGCAGCTGCTGCCCGGTGCCGCTGAGCAGGCGGCAGCGCACTCGCACCACCGGTGCCACAGGCTCCAGCCATGCCGCTCGGCCCTGCCGCTGCTGCCCCGAGGCCACGTCCCTGCCGGGGGAGGACACTGCCGCAGCAGCAACGGTGTGCACCGAGGAGAGCTGAGCGCAGGTGCGGACACGCTGCCCGGGACCTCCCGTTCCACACCCGGCTGGCCGCTCTCCCCGCTGCCCCAGTGGCTCGGTCAAGGCCGTGCGGGCCAGCCTCTGCTGCTGCTCCTCTCCTCGGGCGTCTTCCCACTGCTGTGCTGCCGGAGCACGGTTCCACGCGGGTTCTGCTCCCGGCAGAGCGGGGAGCGGGAGCGATAGGAGGCAGGCGAACGGTGCCAGCACCTGGCAATGCGGGAGGTGCGGGTGGCTCCCAGGGGCTCGGCTTCCCGGTGAGCTCAGGCAGGAAGCTTGTGTCACTGCTAACGCTGTACCAGCTCAGCCTGCTGCTTCCAGACGGCATTGACAATGTCGCCTTGGTGTCACGGTCACTCTGCAAGAGAAGACGAGGGGAGTGGCTGCATGTCGTGCCTCTTGTGGGCCCTTGCCCTGTAGGTCCCTTGCACTAGCTGGAAGAGCTCCTGCAACAGGACTCTCTCCCTGACACCCCCCGGCTCGAACCCTCCCTCCTCCCCGGCTCCAGTTCTGCCCCCCACCCCCAGGAGCAGCTGTGCCCAGCCCCACAGCCTTTCTTTTCCCCACCAGCTCTCAGCCTGTCTGCTTCCTCAGGCTGCCTTACCTGCTGTGTGTGACTCCAAGCACCCAGTGAGCTCATCGAGCTCAGTGAGCTCCAAGAGCAGGACAGCCGTGGTGCCTTGTCCTCGTGGCCGGACAAGGCCTGGCTCTGGCTGCCCTGCCCTGAGCTTTCCTCCGGTGCTCTCTGCACCTGTCTGTGGCACTCCTGTGAGGAAGAGGAGGAGGAGGAGGAGCTGGCACGGGATGGAGGCCGCTGCCTTGACACAGAGGCCCTGTCGCTGCTCTGTCCTGTTCCTCCTGTCTCGTCTCTCATCCGGTTGTGCCTCTGCTGACGCCGGCTCAGCAGCCCATTGCGGGGCTGGGAGCTGGCGCTTGCTTTCTTCTCCAAAGGCATCTTCAGCCTCTTGTGCTTCCACGCTTCTCCAAGCACCCAGGATCCGCTGCCTCTTCAGAGAGGTGGCTCCTCTGGGAGTGGCACCCCAGGCAGCCAGCGCTCCTGCAATACCTCCCGGGCACTGCATGGCTACGGCCTGGCCGCACACAGCATTATGAGGTCACAAAGGCCTGGCCACACGCATCACAACGACATCCCAACGGCCTCTTCAGCTGGCAAGGACACCCCCTCACCATGGGCACCTCATCGCCATGGTGGTTGCTATGGAGGTGCCCACACCCATGGCCTGGCCTGACTCTGCTGGGCACAGTTCAGCTCTTCCTCTGCCCTTCTCCAGCCCTGCTCCTCCAAAGATCCCAAGCTGAAGGGCTTCACCTAGGCACCTGGTGCCAGCTCGGTCACAGCTGTCTGCCTTCCCTCCAGGTGACCTGTGCACGGTTACTGGCATTGCCAGCGTGGGCAGGGAGAGCTTGGGGAGGCTTCATCCCCCATCTCCCTTCTGTGCTGTAGGCAAGAGCCTGACCAAGAGCATCCCCCTCAGCTGTGCTGGGGATGGACATTTGTGCCTCCTGGGGCCTGCAGGTCCCAGCCAATCACCTGCGGGGGCTCCCTGCAGTGGCTAAACCGCATCTGTGGTGGGTGCAAAGAAGTTGCTGGTCCCGCCACAGGTCGGTCCTGAGGTTCCTCTGCTGGACCAGGCCCGCATGTGGCCCTGCAGAGGCCTCAGGTCGGTGCGTGCTGTCACTCCGTGGGGCCAGGGATGCTGGCAGCAGGTGCCGGGCAGCTGCTCTTCTGGAAAGTGGCACCTGCCTGCTGGCACCGTCGGAGAAGGAGCCTGTGGGTGTTTTTGTGGGGAATGGGATTGAACTGGGGAAATGCTGGAACACAGCTGGAGGAAACTTCACTTGATGTGACACATAGTGCTGGGTGCTGGACATTCTGCTGAGCTCAGGGACATGGCCAGCACTGAGCAGCTGAGTTTGCTCTGTGGGAGCGTAGTGAAGGTTGGGAGATTCTGCTGGGGGTTTGCATTCCAGTTCCTGACTTCTTGTCTAGTCTTTCCTTTTTGGTGATTGTACTGCTCCTTGCTCATGGAAATAAAGCTTTCTGCAGGATGGAGGTGTTCTTTTTCTGCCAACAGAAGTCTTTCTCTTCCATTCGTGGTCAAGCACGAGGATGATCAGGGCCAGGAGGATGATCAGAGGGCTGGAGCACCTCTCCTATGAGGGCAGACTGAAGGAGTTGGGGCTGTTCAGTCTGGAGAAGAGAAGGCTCCAAGGTGACCTCATTGTGGCCTTCCAGTATCTGAAGGGGGCTACAAGAAGGCTGGGGAGGGACTTTTCAGGCTATCAGGGAGTGCTAGGACTAGGGGAATGGAATGAAGCTGGAGGTGGGGAGATTCAGCTGGAGGTGAGGAGGAAGTTCTTCACCGTGAGAGTGGTGAAGCCCTGGAATGGGTTGTGCAGGGAGATGGTTGAGGCCCTGTCCCTTGAGGTGTCTAAGACCAGGCTGGATGAGGCTCTGTCCAGCCTGATCTAGGGTAGAGTGTCCCTGCCCATGGCAGGGGGGTTGGAACTAGATGATCCTTGTGGTCCCTTCCAACCCTAACTGAAACTATGAAACTATAAGCAGTTGAGAGTGCTGTTGTAAACTCAAAGGAGATGCACAAAATGTCCTGTAAGCATGTCTTGAACTGACTGACAGATGTTGTGAGTCCTCCCTTCCTTAATCAGGGAGAAGATTGCAGAGTCAGAGAACAAAGATGAACTGAGCTGTGTTTAAACCTCGAGGAAATAAAGCAAAAGCTTTGGCCACAGCAACCCCATGCTGCGCTACAGCCTGGGGTCGGAGTGGCTGCACAGCAGTCAAACAGAAAGGCACCTAGGGGTACTGATTGACAGCTGGCTGAACCTGAGCCAGCAGTGTGCCCAGGTGGCCAAGAAGGCCAGTGGCATCCTAGCCTGTATCAGGAAGAGTGTGGCCAGCAGGAGCAGGGAAGTCATTCTGCCCTGGACTCAGCACTGGTTAGGCCACACCTGGAGTTTAGGAAGGCTGTTGAGTTGCTGGAACTCAAGGGCAACAAAGCTTGTGAGGAGTTTGGAACACAAACACTATGAGGAGAGGCTGAGGGAGCTGGGCTTGCTTAGCTTGGAGAAGAGGAGGTTCAGAGGAGACCTTCTTGCTCTCTACAACTACCTGGAAGGAGATTGTAGCCAGGTGGGGGTTGGTCTCTTCTCCCAGGCAATCAGCACCTGAAGAAGGGGACACAGTCTCAGGCTGTGCCAGGGGAGCTTTAGGCTGGATGTTAGGGAGAAGTTCTTCCCAGAAAGAGAGATTGGCCATTGGAATGTGCTGCCCAGGGAGGTGGTGGTGCAATCACCATCGGTGGAGGTGTTTAAGAAGAGACTGGATGAGGCCCTTGGTGCCATGGTTTAGTTGATTAGATGGTGCTGGGTGATAGGTTGGACTCGACGATCTTTGAGATCTTTTCCAACCTGGGTAATTCTATTCTATTCTTTGTATGGGTTGAGGGCAACCCCATTATGAGCACTGTGGGACAACCCACTCATGGGTTCTACCAGCTCTTGTCTTGTTCACCCCATGTGTTGGAGGTCTCATGCAGGGTCCTGACTTGAGCAGCCCATCACAGACTGAGATCTTCAGGGGTGGTCGGGTCTGGCCCAGCTCTGCCAATGCCAGCGTCAGCCGAGTAGCTCCCATGGGCTTCCACAGAGCCCCTGGTCATGAGGGAGTGTACCTCACTGACTGGGACAAGTGCTGTTTAAAATCCTCCTCAGTGATAGGGACAGTGGGATCAAGTGTGCCCTCAGCAAGTGACACCAAGCAGAGTGGTGCAGTCAATATGCCAGAAGGACAGGACGTCATCCAGAGGGAGCTGCACAAGCTGGAGAAGTGGGCCCAGGTGAACCTCCCTGAAGTTGGACAAGGCCAAGTGCAAGGCCCTGCATCTGGGTCAAGACAGTGCCAATTACCAGTCCAGGCTGGGAGAGGATGTGATAGAGAGCAGTCCTTCTGGAAAAGCACTTGGGGGTACGGGTCAGCTGCATCCTGGCCTGCATCAAAAGAAGTGTGGCCAGCAGATCAAGAGAGGTGATTCTGCCACTCTGTCCTGCTGTGCTCTGGTGACACCTGGCCTGCAGTACAGTTTCCAGCTCTGAGCTCTGCACTAAGAAGATGGTCCTGCCAGAGTGGGCGCAGAGGAGGTCACCAGGATGATCAGAGGGCCGGAGCACCTCTCCTATTGAAGACAGGCTGAGGGAGTTGGGATTGTTCAGCCTGAAGAAGAGAAGGCTCTGGAGGGTCCTGATAGCAGCCTTCCCGTAGCTGATGCCCCGGGGCCTACATCCCTGGGCAGGGATGGTTTGCAAGGGCTTGTAGCAACAGGGAGAGGGGCAATGGCTTTAGAGAAGGCTAGCTTCAGACCGGACTATAGGAAGAAGTTCTTTGCTAGGAGGTGGTGGTGGTGGTATAACTCGAGGGGCAGAGGTTGCCCAAGAGGGGCTGTTGGAGGGTCCTCCCAGGGAGGTCAGGGGCTTGATGGGGCCTGATCAGCCTGATCTAGTTGGGGATGTCCCTGCTTACGGCAGGGTGGGGAGTCGGAAGAGATGACCTCTAGAGGTCCCTTGCAACCCACTGTGGTTTATGCCCCGAGCCAGCCCTGCCGGCGTCACCAGGCAGTCCCCGTGGGCTTCAGCAGACAGCTTGGTGTGCATGGGCCACGGAATGGAGCAGGCAGAGACAAGAATTATGGGGCAAATCAATGAACTTTATTTCAGATCAGCAAGTGTCCAGTCCAGGGCCAGGCAGCACTGGCAGTAGCACATGCTGAGGGCAGCTTCTGGGAGCCCTGGGAGCCAGGGGCAGATCCAGTTTTAGACCAGGAAGTCCTGGGGGCTACGTTTTGTCACTGTTCTTGTCCTCCTGTGCGGCGCCTGCCTGATTCTTCCCCTTCTGCAGTCACCTCAGCACCACATCCTTCTTGCTGGTGCTCTCCTCTGCGCATGTCTTCTCTGTCTGCCCCAGGTTGTGTCACTTTGATTGTCAGTGCCCAGAGCAGGACAGAGCACAGCATGCACACCTCAGAGACCCCACAGTCCTCCTCAAGACGGAGGGCCGTAGCTGCTTAGCTGGGCCCAGCTGGGCCATGCCAGTGTCTGCTGGGGGCAGGGCAGCACATGAAGGAGATAGCTCAGCCAATAAGGACTCCGTGTGCCGAGGGGGCTGCTGCTGGTGCTGTTTCTTCTGGTGCATCAGTAATCTTTTGGTTGAGGTCTTGCCGGGTGATGACCACAGCCTGGCCTATGATGTCTGCCGCAGTTGGTGGACTTGAGCCCCGGGAATTGTCCTGGCTGGCTGTGGGGCTTCATGGGGAAGGATCTTGGCACTCCTCCTCCTCCACTGTGCCCACCTGCTCAGCAAGCCCAGGTGACTCACAAGTGTCTGTTATCTTGCTCTTCTGCAGCAAGAGCAGGAGGAGCCGCATGTCTCCTCAGCCAAGGGGCACTGGGACTCAGAGTGCTGTAGGGCTGCTACCAGGGCTTTGGCAACACTCTAGTGTTGGAGGGAGGATATTTGTGGGGCTTGATGAATTTCTCTTGGTGCAGAGAGGAGGCTCTGCTCTGGGTAGGAAAATGCCAAGCTGGCCTGAGGTTTCATCAAGTCAGCAGCTGGCTTTTTTCAGGCTACATGTTGGTGTGAGCATCCTTCTCTTGGGTACCCACAGGTGCTACCAGGGCACTCATACTGGTTGAAGTATCCCTCAGGGTTTGTCTTCTCCTCCTCAAGAAGAAATAAGTAACACTTCCAGCTCCCACTAGAGACAGGGCCAGGAGAACGAGCAGCCAGATGGTGCCAGTGGAAAGTCCTTGCTCCATCTTTCCTTCTGTAAGGGGATGAAAGAGAATCAACAGCTGGATTGAAGGCATTTCAGAATGTATCACAGAATGTTAGGGGCTGGAAGGGACTTCCAGAGATCATCCAGCCCAATCCCCTGCTAGGGCAGGAGCACCCAGGGCAGGGCACACAGAACACATCCAGGTGGGGTTGGAAAGGCTCCAGAGCAGGAGACTCCACAACCTCTCTGGGCAGCCTGCTCCAGGCCTCCAGCACCCTCACAGGGCCAAAGCTTTCCCTTCTGTTCCCATGGCACCTCCTGTGCTCCAGCTTGCCCCCAGTGCCCCTTGTGCTGGCATTGGGCAGCCCCCAGCAGAGCCTGGCTCCAGCCTCTGGGCACTCCCCCTGCACAGCTTGAGCAACAGCAAGGAGCTCACCCTCAGGCTCCTCCTCTCCAAGCCTAAGAGCCCTCAGCTCCCTCAGGCTCTCCTCATGAGGAAGATCTTCCACTGCCTGCAGCAGCTCTGTGCCTCTGGGATGGATTCTCTCAGGCAGTTCCCTGAGGTCCTTCTTGAGCTGAGGGACCCAGAAGTGGACACAATATTCCAGATATGGCCTCAGCAGGGCAGAGTAGAGGGGGAGGAGAACTTCTCTCAGCCTTCTAACCAGAACCATTCTAATGCCCCCCAGGAGTCCCTTGGCCTTCTTGGCCACCAGAGCACACTGCTGGCTCATGGTCATCCTTCCATCCACCAGGACCCCCAGGTCCTTTTCCCCTTCACTGCTCTGCAGGAGGTTAGTCCCCAACCTCTCCTGCTCCATGGAGTTGTTCTTTCCCAGATGCAGGACTCTCCCCTTGCCCTTGTTGGATTCCATTCCATTTCTCCCTGCCCAGCTCTCAGCCTGTCCAGGTCTGGCTGGATGGCAGCACAGCCTGAGGAGGTGTCACCGCTGCTCCCAGTTTGGTGCCATCAGCAAACCGGCTGCCAGTGCTCTCTGTGCCTTCAGCCATGAAGTGGTGAAGGGGATTTCTTCAAGCAGAGGGCAGCCACGTGCAGTGTAGGTGTTCACTCCAACAAGTAGTTTGATTTCATTTCTGTGGGGTTTTGGCTTTTTTATTGGCTAACACAATGTAAGCAAATCTGATCAGCCCCCCAGGTTACTTCCGAATGCCCTCTGCTTGGGTGTCCAGGTAGAGATCAACTTTGTGGGCTTTTAAAACACCCTCAGAATGAATACCTCTAACCTATGGGATGATGTCCCTGTTGTATTTGAGCATCTCCTCAAAAGGAACTCTGCTTACCTGGATTTCCAGGAGACATCTCTCTGCTCACAGGAACTTGTGGAAGGAAAAGAAATGAAGGTTTATTCTGAATGCTTAAAAAAGTAATGCAGCATTTAGAACTTCCTAAACCCTGGTGCTCTGACAGCTCCCCCTAAACAGGCTTGCTGGGTGAATGGCTGAGTGTGTGGAACCCTCTAGTAGGGATCCTGCAGGAAGGCTGGAGAGGGACTTCTCATAGAATCACAGAATGGGCTGGGTTGGAAGGGAGCTCCAAAGCTCATCCAGTCCAACCCCTCTGCACTCAGCAGGGACATCCCCAACTAGATCAGGTTGCCCAGAGCTCTGTCCAGCCTCACCTGGAATATCTCCAGGCATGGAGCCTCAACCACCTCCCTGGGCAACCTGTGCCAGTGTTCCAGCAGCCTCCTGGTGCAGAACTTGTTCCTCACATCCAATCTCAATCTGCTCTGCTCTAGTCTGAAGCCATTGCCCCTGGTCCTGTCCCTGCAGGCCTTTGCAAACAGTCTCTCTGCAGCCTTCTTGTAGCCCCCTTCAGGCACTGGCAGGCTGCTCTTAGGTCTCCCTGGAGCCTTCTCTTCTCCAGGCTGAACACCCCCAGCTCCCTCAGCCTGTCCTTGTAGCAGAGCTGCTCCACCCCCCTGAGCCTTTTCTTGGCCTCCTCTGGACCCTCTCCATCAGGTCCAGGTCCTTCCTGTGCTGAGAGCTCCAGAGCTGGACACAGCTCTGCAGGTGAGGTCTCCCCAGAGCAGAGCAGAGGGGCAGGATCCCCTCTCTCCATCTCTGGCCATGCTGCTTTTGATGCAGCCCAGGAGTGGTTCATGAGGGTGTCTAGTGATAGGACAAGGAGGAATGGTGTGAAGCTGAGGGAGAGTAGGTTTAGACTGGAAACTAGGAAGAAGTTCTTCAGTGTGAGGGTTGCTGTTATCCATCAGCCCAGAGAGCAGGAATGAATCACCAGTTCCAGCATTTCTACAGGGCAGAGTGTTCATGGCATCCATCAGAACAAGAGTATTTGAGGTTTTGAGAATGTACTCAGATGAACTGAAATGGAAGGCAGGAATACACTTCAGAGAGGCCTGGCCAGGCTGGGTGGGTGTGCTGAGGCCAATGGGATGAGGTTCAACAAGGCCCAGGGCAGGCTCCTACACTTTGGCCACACCAAGCCCATGCAGGCTACAGACTGGGGATGAGTGGCTGGAGAGCAGCTGGCAGGGAGGGACCTGGCAGTGCTGGGGGACAGCAGCTGGACAGGAGCCAGCAGTGTGCCCAGGGGCACAGAAGGCCAAGGGCATCCTGGCTTGTGTCAGGAGCAGTGTGGCAGCAGCACCAGGGATGGAATTGTGCCCTGTGCTGGGCACTGCTGAGGCCTCACCTGCAGCACTGTGTGCAGCTCTGGGCCCCCCTGCAAGAAAGATCTGAGGTGCTGCAGCAGGTCCAGAGGAGAGCAACCAGCCTGGGGAAGGGACTGGAGGGAAAGGCTGAGGAGGAGAGGCTGAGGGAGCTGGGGGTGTTCAGCCTGCAGAAGAGGAGGCTCAGGGGGGACCTTACCACACTCTACAACTACCTGAAGGGAAGCTGCAGTCAGGTGGGGGTCAGGCTCTGCTCCCAGGCACCTGGTGACAGGAGGAGAGGGCATGGCCTGGAGCTGTGCCAGGGGAGGGTTAGGTTGGATGCTAGGAAGCACTTCCTCAGGGAAAGGGAATCAGACACTGGGATGTGCTGCCCAGGGAGGTGGTGGAGTCACTGTCCCTGGAGGTGTTTAAGGCAAGATTGGATGTGGCCCTCAGTGCCATGGTGTGGTTGGTGTGGTGGTGCTGGGTCACAGGCTGGGCTGGATGAGCTCAGAGGTCTCTTCCAGCCTCAGTAATTCTGTGATTCTGTGAGAAACTGCTCCTGAGCTTAGCCTGCTCCTGAACACCGACTTTTTATTAAGGAAGAGTGAGCTTTGACCATTCTTTGGCCTAAGCATTGGGGTCTGAAGTATTCATAATGTGGCTGATGGCAATTTTAGAGGACTAAGAGGAGATGCAGCCTGCTGAGGAGGCACTCCAAAGCCCTGTGAATCTCTTCAGCTGGTTCCAGCTGTTAGGGTCTCTTGGTTTTGCAGACAAACCTGGCATAGTTTACATTTTATGCTATGCAGTAAAGTACATCTCAAGCCTCTTCATGCAGCAGAACTATGACTTACTCTTTGGCCTTTTGCAGATATATCCCTTTCTGAACAAGCAGACATTGGTGTTCCAGTAGCCAGTTAGTGCACACACTTCTCCACACTCTTTGTACCTTGTGTTTGCAGGTTCTCCTATTTGCCAGTTGACAAAACCCAGCCCAGATCTGTCTGTCCATACCCACGCTCCTAGTATTGAAAAGAAGCACATGTAAACCAAAGGTTCAGACAGATGGAGCAAGCTGTGGTGGAGACAACAGGGACTGAAAACACAGAGAGAGTTAAATGCTACTGAGAGCACAGCCACAGAGTCACTAAGGTTGGAAAAGATCTTTAAGGGCATTGAGTCCAACCACAACCCAGCTGCCATGAGCACCAAACCCTACCCTGCAGCACCACCTCTACAGCCTCTTCAACACCTCCAGGCATGGGGACTCCACCACCTCCCTGGGCAGCCTGTCCCAACCCCTCACCACTCTTCCACCAAAGAAACCTTTCCTCCTCTCCAACCTAAGCCTCCCCTGGCACAGCTTCAGCACATTTCCTCTCATCCTAGCTCTGCTTACTTGGCAGCTGAGACCAACCCCAGCCTCACTGCAGCCTCCTCTCAGGGAGCTGTGGAGAGCAATGAGGTCTCCCTCAGCCTTCTCTTCTGCACACTACCCAACCCCAGCTCCCTCAGCTGCTCCTCACCAGCTCTCTTCTCCAACCCCCTCAGCAGCCTCAGTGCTCTTCTCTGGACACCCTCCAGCCCCTCAATGTCCTTCTTACCCTGTGGCACCAGACCTGAGCCCGGACTCAAGCTGTGGCCTCAGCAGGGCCCAGTACAGGGTGACCATCACTGCCCTCCTCCTGCTGGCCACACTGCTTTTGGTGCAGGCCAGGATGCCTTTGGCTTTCTTGGCCACCTGGGCACACTACTGGCTCTTGTTCAGCTGTTGTCCTCCAGCACCCCCAGATCCTTTTCCCCAGGCTGCTTTCCAGCCACTCTGCCCCAGGCCTGCAGCCTTGCTTGGGGTTGTGGTGACCAAAGTGCAGGGCCTGGCACTTGGCTTTGTTAAACCTCATCCCATGGGCCTCAGCCTATGGCTCCAGCCTGGCCAGATCTCTCTGCAGAGCCTTCCTGCCCTCCAGCACATCAGCACCCCCACTCAACTTGGTGTCATCTGTGAACTTGCTGCAGGTGCCCTGATCCCCTCATGCAGAACATTGGAAAAGATGTTGAACAGAGCTGGTCCCAGTACTGAGCCCTGGGGGATGCCCCTTGTGAGCAGCTGCCAGCTGGATTTCCCTCCATTCAGCACACAAAGGTGCTTTCCTCTCAATCTCACGAGACGTGGGACTCACTGTTGGAGATATTACCGTCATCAGTTCTCTGCAGCCCAATCCAGAAGTTCAGGGATTTTCCATACAGTATCTTTATGGTGTCTGACAGAAAGTGTGCTTCAGTGTAGTCTCCTACTGACACCAAGTTAGCACCTGGGAAACAAATGGGTGAGCACAGCACAACCTTGCATTTTGTCCTTTTACAGCTCAACTAATGCACACAGAAAAGATTAGGGGAAAGGTAATGTAGATCACATTGATTCGTGCACAGAATGACCACAGAATCACAGAACTGTCAGGGTTGGAAGGGACCTCAGGGATCAGCCAGCTCCAAACCCCTGCCATGGCCAGGGACATCCAGCCTGGCCTTAAACACCTCCAGAGGTGAGGCTTCCACCACCTCCCTGGGCAACCTGTGCCAGGCTCTCACCACCCTCATGGGCAACAACTTCTTCCTCACATCCAATCTCAATCTCCCCACTTCTACTTTTGCTCCATTTCCCCAGTCCTATCCCTCCCTGACACCCTCAAAAGTCCCTCCCCAGCTTTCTTGGAGCCCCCCTGCAGATCCTGGAAGGCCACCAGAAGGTCTCCTGGGAGCCTTCTCCTCTCCAGACTGCACAGCCCCAACTCTCTCAGGCTGTCTCCAGAGCAGAGCAGCTCCAGCCCTCTGCTCCTCCTCGTGGCCCTTCTCTGGACACCTTCCAGAGAACATGCTGGTCTTGTTCTGGTTTATTGTGCTGCTGAGCTGCCCTTTGAGCTGTGAGCTGTATGGGTACCTGTGTTTGGTTTAAGCAGTAGTTTAAGTAGTAGTGGAGGAAGACAGGCTGTAAAATTACCCTCAAAATAATTAAAGAAGACTCTACACAGGATTGGATTGGATAGAAATATGGAATGTACTGGAAGATGAAATGGAAGGTGGAAAGCAGTGCAGAGCATATGAAATACACAAACCCATAGCCTGGCCTAGCACAGAACCCCATCACAGAATCACAGAGTCAACCAGGCTGGAAGAGATCTCCAACTGATCACCCAACCCTAACTAATCAACTAAACCATGGCACCAAGCACCCCATCCAGTCTGTTCCTAAGCACCTCCAGGGATGGGGACTCCACCACCTCCCTGGGCAGCACATCCCAATGGCCAATCTCTCTTGTGGGAAGAATTTCTTCCTAACACCCAGCCTAAACCTCCCCCTGGCACAGCTTGAGACTGTGTCCTCTTGTTCTGGTGCTGCTTGCCTGGGAGAAGAGACCAACCCCCACCTGGCTACAGCCTCCCTTCAGGGAGTTGCAGAGAGCAAGAAGGTCTCCCCTGAGCCTCCTCTTCTCCAGGCTAAGCAACCCCAGCTCCCTCAGCCTCTCCTCACAGGGCTGTGCTCCAGAGCCCTCCCCAGCTTTGTTGCCCTGTCTCTGATAGAATGTAGTGGTATTGTACAAACCATGCTCAGGAAGGTGACCTGAAAAGCATCAGGTTGGAAATTTGAAAGCAATGAAAAGTTTGCTTAGCATTGTCCTCCATTGTTTTAGAATCATAGAATCACAGAATGTCAGGGGTTGGAAGGGACCTCCAGAGATCATCCAGTCCAAGCCCCTGCCAGAGCAGGAGCACCCAGGGCAGGTCACACAGGAGCACATCCAGGTGGGGTTGGAAAATCTCCAGAGCAGGAGACTCCACAACCTCTCTGGGCAGCCTGCTCCAGGCTCCAGCACCCTCACACCAAAGAAGTTTCTCCTCATGTTGAGGTGGAATCTTCTATGTTCCAGCTTGTGCCTGTTTTTCCTTGGCTTATTGCTGTGCAGCACCCAACAGAGCTTGGCCCCCTCCACTTGACCCCCAGCTCTCAGCTATTGAGAGACATTGATCAGATCCCTCTCAGCCTTTACTTCTCCAGACTGAACAGCCTCAGGGCTCCCAGTCTCTCTCCACAGGGGAGATGCTCAAGACACTTTAGTTGTCTCATTATATCTTAGGTCTTTCCATGAGATAGCACTCACCTAGTCTGGCACATTCCTCATGAGCCTGAGACCAGGTTCTCTTTCTGGAGGCCTCAAAGTAGTAGCAGTGCCCATGGAAAGGTACCCAAGATGTGTGTCCTCTTGCTTCAGGGCATTTCCCAGGGAGCTGGGGGGGATCAGTAGGGGCCATTACTGAGAAGAGATCAGATAGATCCAGTGATTCCATGACATTGATTTCTCCCCTGGTGCCAGCAAGGCCACTCCAAACAGACTGTATGAGGTGTATCAGCGTAGAAGAAAGGAACCATGAGGACACCAAGCTGTGCTCTGTGCTCATCATGCTGGAGGGAAGGGATGGCAATGTCATCCAAAGGGACCTGGACAGGTTTGAGAGGTGAGCCAATGCCAACCTCATGTAGTTCAATGAGGCCAAGTGCGAGGTCCTGCACCTGGGTCAGAGCAATCCCAAGTACAAGCACAGGCTGCTCAGTGTGTGGATTGAGGGCATCCACCACCTCCCTGGGCTGCCTGTGCCAGTGCCTCACCACCCTCACTGCAAAGAATCTCTTCCTAATCTCCAGTCTCAATCTGCCCTCCTCAGGCTTCAATTCCTTGCTCCTCACCCCACGACACACTAGAAGTCCCTCCCCAGCTCTCCTGGAGCCCTTCAGGTACTGGAAGGCTGCTCCAAGGTCTCCCTGGAGCCTTCTCTTCTCCAGGCTGAACAGACCCAACTCTTCCAGCCTGTCCCCACAGGGCAGGTTCTCAGCCCTCTGATCATCCTCGTGGCCTCCTCTGGACCAGCTCCAGGTCCTTCTTGTGCTGGGGGCCCCAGAGCTGGAGGCAGTGCTGCAGGTGGGGTCTGAGCAGAGCAGAGCAGAATCCCCTCCCTGTGCTGCTGCTCTCCCTGCTCTGGCTGCAGCTCAGCACTCAGCTGCCTGCTGGGCTGCCAGGGACCACTGCTGGCTCCTGGGGACTTTGTCACCACCTGACACCCCCAAGGCCTTCTCCTCCAGGCTGCTCTGGAGCCACTCCTCACCCGGCCTGGGTTTGTGCTTGGGATTGCCCTGAGCCAGCTGCAGGACCTGCAAGAATGAAAAGTCAACGAATTATCCAGTCCTTTGTTTCTTAGACTTTTGGTAGTTGTTGTTATGAGTTGATTCACTGCTGGGAAGGATTGGAGTCAGTATTATTTAGCTACTTGTATCTTCATGGACGAGAGAGTAGAAAAGAGACCTTTTTCCAGTGCCTTGTATTTTTAGCAGAGTTCATGCATCCACACAGCCTCCAGTTAAAACATTTCTATTGGATTGCTTACCAGCTGAATTCTTGCAGACAGAGAAGAGTTTTTCCTTGCAGGAAGCTGTCTTCCAGGTGCCATCAGTGTCTAGGTAAACACATGCTAACCTCTGCTTTGGTTCCCCTCTGGCCCATTTGCTGTAAGCTAATCTCCATCTGTCAGTCCATTGGTAATTGCCCTTGGTCTGGAAACAAAATCCCTTTGGTAAGTTCCAAGTTGCTGAGAGTGACATAGAATCATAGAACTGTCAGGGTTAGAAGGGTCCTCGAGGATCAGCCAATTCCAACCCCCCTGCCATGGGCAGGGACACCTCACACTGCAGCAGGTTGCTCACAGCCACAGCCAGCCTGGCTGCAAAAACCACCAGGGATGAGGCCTCTGGTGTCATAGCTGTGACATAGCTGCCACACAGGCTCCTCAAGAGGACTCTCATGCAACCAGAATGGAATCACATGCTGATTTGTGTCCACTTTTTGTGCCTGGAGACACTGACTGCAACCCAGTGTACCTCATCCACAGATGTGAATGCAGAATGATTCTTCTTCTGCCCTCCCAGAAGTAGCTAACATTAATTCAGGGCATTGCCAAGCACTGGGAAGTGGAAGGGAAGAAAGAAAGGGGCCATGAGATTGTATGAAACTAGGAGGCAGGTAAGAGATCATGTTGGCACGACCACCTAAGAATCTGTGTCCTCGTGCTGAGCCAGGAGCTGCCCAGGGCCAAAGGACAGGGAAGATCTTTTAGCCCTTCCCCAGCAGTAAATGAAAATGCTCCACACTGACTGGAAGCTGAAATGGCAATTCTGTTCACAAACACACACAAAAGGCATTCAGGTAGAAGGAGCACACCTGAGCCTACCAGGCCAGAGCCTGCCAGCAGCCTCCACCCCCCTCAGCCTCAGCAGCCCAGGAGCAGCCAAAGTGCTGCCCCCAGCCCCAGGCCTGCCGCAGGCTTCCCCCAGGCCCTGGGCCGGAGCTGGAAATTCACTTCCAGGCAAGGCCTGGAGAAAGCCTCTGCCCCACACCCCATGAGGTAACAGCACAGGGCCTGAGATGGAGAGAAGAGAGAGAGCTTTGGCTGTGCACTGCCTGCAACAGAGAGAGACAGGGAAACAGAAGAGAAGAACAGACTGCAATGTCCTGGGACAAGCTGCCTGTGCCCCTGGGGCTCTCCAGCCCCTGGAGGGCTTTTCCTGGTGGCTGTACCAGTTAACTCTTGATTGCCCTCAACCTGCAGCATGGTCTCTTGTTGCTTCTGCTGTTCAGTTCCAGTCTCCTCCTTGACTTGCTCTAGGCTTGTGCCACCTACCACTTCCACAGTCTCCTTCTCTGGAGACATTCAAGACCCACCTGGATGTGTTCCTGTGTGACCTGTGGTTATAGCAATTAACTCTTAATTGCCCTTAAGCCATAACAGTCTGTATGGAAGCTGGGGGTCGGGTGGGGGCATTCCTAGCAAGCAGCCCTGAGCAGCATGGCTTTTGTCATAGTTCTGGTGCCTGTGACTCACAGGCAAGAGTGTCACCTGCCAACACACACCTACCACCCCACTGTTCACCCTCCCCTGCCACACAGCTCAGGCAGACACCTCTCAGACAAAGGAGGCTAATTGCTTAATGGGAGCAATTACACTAATTGCATTTTCAAGTGAAAAGAAAAACATATCCATTGGCTGCTGTGCAGCACAGCTCCAGATTCCTGTCACTGTTGTTTACCCCTGCTTCTGGCCACTGCTCTGTTGTGCTGCTCCTGCCATCAGTAGGATTACTCTGCTAGAGTATGTGGGCATAAACACACCCCCAGCACAGACATTCCTTCCCAGGTCTCACACCTGTGACCTGAGCTCACTGAGGTGCATCAACACAAGGCAGCAGGGCAGGATGCATGGTTGGGTTTTTTTCCCTGCAGTATCCTTTTGATTAAAATAAACTCAAAATCTGAGAGATTGTACAATTTATGTTGGAGATTCATAGATTTATAGCTTCATTGACTGGTTTGGTTGGACCCCACCACTCCCAACCCTCCTCCCACCTCCCACCAGCCCAGGCTGCTCAAGGCCTCATCCAACCTGGCCTTCAGCACCTCCAGGGAGGAGGCAGCCACAGCCTCCCTGGGCAGCCTGTGCCAGAGTCTCACCACCCTCACTGCAAAGAATTTCTTCCTAATCTCCTGTCTCTATCTGCCCTCCTCAAGCTTCAATCCACTTCTCCTCATCCTAGCACTGCAAGCCCTTCTAAAAGGTCCCTCCCCAGCTCTCCTGTAGTTCCCTTCAGGTGCTGGAAGGCTGCTCTAAGGTGTCCCTGGAGCCTTCTCTTCTCTCAGCCTGTCTCGACAGTGGAGGTTCTCCAGCTCTTTGTGGCTTCCTCTGGACCTGCTCTAGTAGTGTGATGTGCTTCTGATGCTGGGGGCAGCAGAAGAGATCTGTTGCTCTGTACTGGCTTACAGGGGGACTTCCTTGTGCTGAAGGATTTGAGAGTTCTTAGTTCATGAAAATCTCCACTGTCTGGGCCCCATGGGAAGAACTGCAGTGCAACTGGGCACTGTGCTGATGCAGGATGCTGTTTGCAGCACTGCACTGCCAAGAATTCCTGCAGGTTACAAGCTGAGAGCATAAAGGCAGATCACAGCATCACAGTATCACCAAGGTTGGAAGAGACCTCAAAGCTCATCGAGGCCAGCCTGTCACCACAGACCCCCATGACTAGACCATGGCACCAAGTGCCACATCCAGTCCCCTCTTGAACACCTCCAGGGATGGGGACTCCACCACCCCCCTGGGCAGCACATCCCAATGGCCAATGACTCTCTCTGGGAAGAACTTTCTCCTCACCTCCAGCTTAAACGTCCCCTGGCACAGCTTGAGACTGTGTCCTCTTGTTCTGGTGCTGGTTGCTTGAGAGAAGAGACCAACCCCCTCCTGGCTACAACCTCCCTTCAGGTAGTTGTAGAGAGCAATGAGGTCTCCTCTGAGCCTCCTCTTCTCCAGGCTAAGCAACTCCAGCTCCCTCAGCCTCTCCTCACAGGGCTGTGCTCAAGGCCTCTCCCCAGCCTTGTTGCCCTTCTCTGGACACCTTCAAGTGTCTCAATGTCCTTCTTAAACTGAGGGGCCCAGAGCTGGACACAGGACTCAAGGTGTGGCCTAACCAGTGCTGAGCACAGGGCACAATGACCTCCCTGCTCCTGCTGGCCACACTGTTCCTGATGCAGGCCAGGATGCCATTGGCCTTTTTTGTCCCCCTGGGCACACTGCTGGCTCATGTTCAGGCGGCTGTCAATCAGCACCCCCAGGTCCCTCTCTGTTTGGCTGCTCTCAGCCACTCTGACCCCAGCCTGTAGCTCTGCCTGGGGTTGCTGTGGCCAAAGTTCAGCCCCTGGCACTTGGACTTGTTGAATGCCATCCTGTTGGCCTCTGCCCATCTGTCCAGTCGGTCGAGGTCCCTCTGCACCTCTGCACCCCCTGTCCCAGATGAGGCCCACTGTCAGCATAGCTCCCTGCACAGAAGGGCTCTGTTCTTACCATGTTGCTGTTGAGACCAATCCAGAGAGGCTCTCTGTATTCCTGGGCAAGCAAGAACAGCAGTGCCTGGCTGTATGGGTCTAAGACACTGGCGAGTTCTGAGCCATTGTTGTTGCAGCTTTGCTGTGCTTCCTCCCAGGACATTTTGGACCGGGTGACAGAATAGCTAATGCCACCAGAGTGGGCAAAAGCCAAGTCCAGTTCTGTTGCAGGTGGCTTAAAAAGCGCAGGATCTGTATGAATAAGGAAGAAAACCCATCCCAAGAACAGTGAAATCTGGAGGCTGCATATTTGTCTTGAGTAACTCAGCAGCATCTTCACTATTCCCACAGCTAGGCATGGAACACCCTCTCATGAGCTGTTTCTAAGTAACAGAGGGCTTCCAAACAACAGCTCTGGGTGGAAGAAATACATTTCAAGGCTCTGAGAACTTTGTGTTGGTGAATTCCTGGTGTCTTACATTGCAGAGGAAGATTCATAGAATAATAGATACACAGAATGGTTGGAAGGGACCTCCAGAGATCATCCAGTCCAACCCCCCTGCCAGAGAAGGAGCACCCAGGGCAGGGCACACAGAACACATCCAGGTGGGGTTGGAAAGGCTCCAGAGCAGGAGACTCCACAACCCCCCTGGGCAGCCTGCTCCAGGCCTCCAGCACCCTCACACCAAAGAAGTTTCTTCTCATCTTGAGGTGAAACCTTCCCTGTTCCAGTTTGTCTCCTTTGTTCCTTGGCTTATTGCTGTGCAGCACCCAAAAGAGCTTGGCCCCCTCCACTTGAGCCCCAGCCCTCAGCTATTGAGAGACATTGATCAGATCCCTCTCAGCCTTCTCCTCTCCAGACTAAACAGCCTCAGAGCTCTCAGTCTTTCTTCTCAGCAGAGATGTTCCAGTCCCTTCATCACCCTCACAGCTCTCTGTTGGACTCTCTCCAGCAGGTCTCTGTCTCTCTGGAACTGGGGAGCCCAGCACTGGACACAGGATTGCAGCTGTGGTCTCAGCAGGGCAGAGCAGAGGGGCAGCAGAACCTCCCCAGACCTGCTGGCCACACTTTTCCTGCTGCAGCCCAGGATGCCATTGGCTCTCTTGGCCCCCAGGGCACATTGCTGTCCCAACAAGGGCACATTGCTGTCCCATGCAGAACTTATTGTCCACCAGGATGCTCCCCCACAAAAAACCCCCACCCTGATCAAACCAAACCAACCAACCAAAAATAACCCCAACAAAAACCCCAACCCAACCAACCAACAAACCAACCCCCCAGAATAACCCAACCCAACCCCAAACCAGCCAAGCCTGAACTCCAGCATGGCAAACAAGAAGATGGCAGTACAGCACCCACCACTTTTCTTCTGGCATAGGTACCCTAAGGCCTTGTGGCACTCCTTGTTGGCCCATTTTCCTGTGTCCTCAGCAGGGCCTTTCTTCAGAGCAACACAATCAAACTGTGGAGTAAGGGAAAGACCAGGAGTGCATTGACACCAGAAGCTGTAAAGCAAATTGCTGTCACCCACAGGCTAGTTTCACTACTTCTTTTTTGTTTTTCTTTCCATAGAATCACAGAAACATTCAGGCTGGAAAAGAGCCTCAGGAGCACCAAGTCCAACCACTGGCCCTGCTCTGCAAGAGTCACCCCTAAACCATAGCCCCAGGCACCACATCCAAACCACCTTCAAACACAGCCAGGCTTGGGGGCTCCACCACCTCCCTGGGCAGCCTCTGCCAGTCTCTGACCACTCTGGCTGGGAACAAATGTTTCCTACTCTCCAGTGTACCCCTGCCCTGCTGCAGCTTGAGGCCATTCCCTTTTGTTCTGTCACTAATTACCTGGGAGAAGAGACCAGCACCAACCTCTCCACAACCTCCTTTCAGGGAGCTGTAGACAGCCAGGAGGTCTCCCCTCAGCCTCCTCTCTTTCACACTAACCCTCCCCAGCTCCTTCAGCCTCTCCTCACAAGATTTCTTCTCCAGGCCCTTCCCAGCTTCCTTGCCCTCCTCTGCCCTGGCTCCAGCACCTCCACATCTCTCTGGCATTGAGCTGCCCAACCCTGGACACAACACTCCAGCTGGGGCCTCCCCAGAGCTGAGTGCCAGGGGACAATCCCCTCCCTGCTCCTCCTGGACACAGCATTGCTAATCCCAGCCAGGAGGCCTTTGGCTTTCTTGGCCACCTGGGCACACTGCTGGCTCCTCTTCAGCTGCTTCTCCATCAGCACCCCCAGCTCCCTTTCTGCCAGCAGCTTTCAGCCACACTGCCCCAAGCCTGTAGCCTTGCTTGGGGTTGCTGTGACCCAAGTGCAGGACCTGGCACTTGGCCTTGTTGAAGCTCCTGCTGTTGATGTTGGCCATGGATCCAACCTACCCAAGTCCCTCTGCAGAGCCTCCCTGCCCTGGTGCAGATCAACTCTCCACCTAACTTGGTGTCACCTGTGAGCTTCCTGCTGACACACTCTGGGTCTTCATCAAGGGCATCAATAAAGATGTTAAACAGAAGTGGTCCCAGCCCTGAGCCCTGAGGAGCACCAGTGGCTGATATCTACTGGCCCTCAGCCATTCAACTCTAATTTTAAATAGGAAAAAAAGTAGGAAAAACCCTTAAACTCTTTCATCTTTCATCCTGTCCTCCTTCCTTTTCAAACCCAAGCATGAAGATATTTCCAATGTGTGCTAACAGCTCCAATGTTGCAATTCTATTCTCTACAAACAGAAAGAGCAAATTCATAGAATCCCAGAACTGTCAGGGTTGGAAGGGACCTCAAGGCTCAGCCAGTTCCAACCCCCTGCCATGGCCAGGGACACCTCACACTACAGCAGGTTGCTCACAGCCACCTCCAGCCTGGCTGCAAACACCTCCAGGCAGGAGGCTGCCACCACCTCCCTGGGCATTGCTGTGAAAAAGGCAAGCTACAATCCTAGAATCAACCAGGTTAGAGAAGCCCTCAGAGATCATCAAGTCCAACCTATTACCTAATACCCAGCACCTCCTGACAACTAAACCATGGCTCCAAGTGCCACATCCAGTCCCCTCTTGAACACCTCCAGGGATGGTGACTCCACCACCTCCCTGGGCAGCACATCCCAGTGGCCAATCTCTCTTGCTGGGAAGAATTTCTTCCTCACCTCCAGCCTAAACCTCCCCTGGCACAGCTTGAGACTGTGTCCTCTTGTTCTGGAGCTGCTTGCCTGAGAAAGAGGCAACCCCCACCTGGCTACAACCTCCCTGCAGGGAGTTGCAGAGAGCAAGAAGGTCTCCCCTGAGCCTCCTCTTCTCCTCTCTTTATTCAATCCATCCATTGCTGCAGCTTGGACAAATTCCTTGCAAGATTGTAGCAATGCTCTGAGAGAGCTCTGACAGGATTCCAACACTGACATTGCTAATTGCTAGTCCCAGTGTAAAGGCAGATGAAGAGCCTGGGGAGAAGACTGAGGCATCATCTACAGCTAACCTGAACTGATGTTGCTCATCAGATTAGTCTTGAGGAATAGAGTAGAATAGAATGGAATGGAATGGAATGGAATGGAATGGAATGGAATGGAATGGAATGGAAGGAGTGGAATGGAATAGAGTGGAATGGAATAGAGTGGAATAGAATAGAATGGAATAGGAGTCCACTGCAAGAGAGTTGAACATATTTAGAGAGTTTTATTGCTTGTTGATATGGTTTTATTGTTTTAAGCTATGTTTTCTATTGGGATATAGAATAGAATTAACCAGGTTGGAAGAGACCTTTGAGATCATCGAGTCCAACCTATCACCCAGCACCATCTAATCAACTCAACCATGGCATCAAGGGCCTCATCCAGGCTCTTCCTAAACACCTCCAGGGATGGGGACTCCACCACCTCCCTGGGCAGCACATCCCAAAGGCCAGTCAGTGAACACTGAGTGGTATTTACCTGTTGGAGGTTGTGGCCATCCTCTGGGCGCAGAGTGTCGAAGAGAACACGTTCTTCATATTTGGGGGAATCTGGAGCCCAGTTTTTGTAGGAGACAGCACTTCCATCAGACCAGATGAAGTTGAGTTCATTGGTTAAATCATTCAAGCCAATCCAGGGCTCAAGGAAAACATTCTTCAGCTGGTGAGTGAGAAAAGCTGGAGAAAAGCCATTGGGAAGAAAAGTGGACATTTCATGTCATCAGTCATCATGAGGAGGAACTTCCTCACTGTGAGGGTCCCAGAGCCCTGGAGCAGGCTGCCCAGAGAGGTTGTGGAGTCTCCTTCTCTGGAGCCTTTCCAGCCCTGTCTGGATGTGTTCTTTTGCTGGATTCTATGGTCCTTCCAGCCCCTAACCTCCTGAGAGCCTGTGAAGTGCTCTCTGTTACCTGTTATAGCACTGCACTCTACCTTGTTCTTGCTCACTGTGGATGCTTGCCAGGTCTCCTCCAAGGTCCAGACACCTGCTCCTTGCAGCATTCCAGTTCACATAGGCAGAGCCAAAAAATTTGTAACACTAGGGAAAAATGAGTAGAGACTGTTAGAGAGTGACAGCAAAAGGAATTTAGGTCTGAATTTTGTGTAGATCAGAGTTACCATACCTTATTTTTATAGAAAAGCCAATCTTTAGGACACCCTCCAGGAGGTGAAGGCACTGCTGAAGGAGGTGGTTGGTTTGCAGCACTTTTGTGCCTCTGGCAGATATAGCCATTGGGTAAACCACAGCTGACATCATTCCACAGGCCTGAAATGAAGGCAGATGTGGGAAATAAGACACTAAATAAGACTGAACCTTGTGGGGAGTTGTACTGGCTTCTGTGCTTGTAGGTTCTAAAGGAATTGCTGGGAATGAGAGATCATCCCCCTGTGCTCAGCACTGGGGGGGCCACAGCTGGAGTGCTGTGCTCAGCTCTGGGCCCTCCCTGCAGGAAGGACATTGAGGGGCTGGAGCCTGTGCAGAGCAGGGCAGCCAGGCTGGGCAGCCTGGAGGGGCTAGAGGAGGCCCTGGGCTGAGGAGGGCTGAGGGAGGTGGGGGCTGGAGAGGCTGGAGAGGGAGCTGAGGGAGGGACCTCCTTGCTCTCTGCAGCTCCCTGCAGGGAGGTTGCAGTGAGGAGGGGACAGCCTCTGCTCCTTGGTGTCAAGCCCCAGGAGCAGAGGCAGTGGTTCCCAGCTGCCCCAGGGGAGGCTCAGGCTGGCTGCTAGGAAATCTTTCTTGCCTGGAAGGGTTCTCAGGCACTGGAATGTTGTGGCCAGGGCAGTGCTGGAGTGCCCATCCCTGGAGGTGTTGAAGCAGTGTGTGGAGCTGGTGCTTAGGGCCATGTTTGGTGCTGAGCCTGCAGTGCTGGGTGGGGGTTGGCTGAGCCTGGAGGTCTCTTCCAATTAAAGATATTATTTTATTCTATAATATGCTTCATCTCAGCTCTGCCTCCCATCACCACTGCTTGCACTGTGGGAGGAGTGGAAATATAAGATGGCAACTCCATGATGCCTGAGTGGAACTCAGCTGAACAGTTTTGTTGCAGTGAAATATGCAAGTGCAAAGTAAGAGCTCGCCAGTGGAAACACTACAAAGTGCACAGCTCCAGCTGTGGTCTGGGCTTTTGCTAACTGTGCTCTATTTCTGGAAAGCCCAGGTGGCTGTGAATGGGACCTACATTGAGGTCTGGAGCCCTCAGCACAGGAAGGACCTGGTCCTGATGGAGAGGGTCCAGAGGAGGCCATGAAAGTGATCAGGGGGTTGGAGCAGCTCTGGTACAAGGACAGGCTGAGGGAGCTGGGGGTGTTCAGCCTGGAGAAGATAAAGCTTCAGGGAGATCACAGAACAGCCTTCCAGTACCTGAAGGGGGCTACAAGAAGGCTGCAGAGAGACTGTTTGCAAAGGCCTGCAGGGACAGGACCAGGGGCAATGGCTTCAGACTAGAGCAGAGCAGATTGAGATTGGATATCAGGAAGAAGTTCTTCACTATCAGGGCGGTGGAACACCACACAAGGTGAGGCTGGACAGGGCTCTGGGCAACCTGATCTAGTGGAGGATGTCCCTGCTGAGTGCAGGGGGTTGGACTGGATGAGCTTTGGAGGTCTCTTCTGGCCTGGACCATTCCATGATTCTATGATTCTCTACTCTTTCTGCAGCTGCACCATCAGTGATCACATTGTCCCTGCAGTTCTCATTCGACCAAGCTCTTACATTCCACCACTGAGGCTGACTTTGCCAGTGGAGAGCTCTCAGCTTGACTAACTCTCCAGAAGCATGCACAGTGCCCCAGACTGCTGAAGGAGCGTGAATCAAAGCTGCCAAGGTTGATTTTTAACAAATGGGAATAGCAGCAGCCATCAAAACCTGTGCTTTGTAAGCAGCTGTGGAACTCACCATCCTCTTTATTTAAGACTACACAGTTTTCTACCCAACGTGAAAAGCTGGGCTCATTCACTGCCCAGGCTGTGTAATTCACTGGGCTGCCATCCATCCACCTGCAAAAAGGACAACAGCAAACACTTCAGACAAAGCTACTTTAAGATACTAAAAACATTAATTTCTTTCAAGTGCAGCTTAACCTCTCTCTAAATGTAGTCTCCATTAGCTTTGAAAGACCTTAACCTATGGCAACCTTGTGTGGCCAAGCCAAGAGCAAACCCCAGCTGTATTTTGATGAGATATGGATTCCTAGGTAGTAGGCTGAACATGAGCCAGCAGTGTGCCCAGGTGGCCAAGAAGGCCAAGGGCATCCTGGCCTGCATCAGGAAGAGTGTGGCCAGCAGGAGCAGGGAGGTCATTCTGCCCTGTGCTCAGCACTGGTTAGGCCACACCTTTGAGTCCTGTGTCCAGTTCTGGGCTCCTAAGGCTAGGAAAGATGTTGAGGTGCTGGAAGGTGTCCAGAGAAGGGCAACAAAGCTGGGGAGGGGTCTGGAGCACAGCCCTGTGAGGAGAGGCTGAGGGAGCTGGGGTTGCTTAGCCTGGAGAAGAGGAGGCTCAGGGGAGACCTCCTTGCTCTCTCCAACTCCCTGTAGGGAGGTTGTAGCCAGCTGGGGGTTGGTCTCTTCTCTCAGGTAAGCAGCTCCAGAACAAGAGGACACAGTCTCAAGCTGTGCCAGGGGAGGTTTAGGCTGGAGGTGAGGAAGAAATTCTTCCCAGCAAGAGAGATTGGCCACTGGGATGTGCTGCCCAGGGAGGTGGTGGAGTCACCATCCCTGGAGGTGTTTAAGAGGAGCCTGGAGGAGGCCCTTGGTGCCATGGTTTAGTTGATCAGATGGTGCTGGGTGAGAGGTTGGACTCGATGATCTCTGAGGTCTTTTCCAACCTGGTTAATTCTATTCTATTCTATATTCCAACAAAAAACATAGCTTAAAACAATAAAACCATATCAACAGGTAATAAAACTCTCTGAATATGTTCAACTCTCTTGCAGTGGTCTCTCCAGAAGGAACTCTGGTAGTGCAAAGCTCCTGCAGCTGCTCCTTACGGATCTTCACGTAGCTGTTTTACCTACCGGAAATGGTAATAATAGGGCTGAGTTAATCCTATGAGGTAGGACTTCAATTTGCCATTTTTCAAGATCTAAACACAGAAAAAAGTTGTACTTTGATTTAGTGCTTTCTAACATTTGGAAGCAGAGAATGCTTTGGATGGGAAGGGACCTTAAAGCTCATCCAGTTCCAACCCCCTGCCATGGGCAGGGACACCTCCCACCAGCCTAGGGTGCTCAAGGCCTCATCCAACCTGGCCTGGAACACCTCCAGGGAGGAGGCAGCCACAGCCTCCCTGGGCAACCTGTGCCAGTGTCTCTGCACCCTCACTGCCATGAATTTCTTCCTGATTTCCAGTCTAAAACTGCCCTTATCAAGCTTCAATCCATTTCCTCTCATATTATATCTACAAGCCCTTCTAAAAGGTCCCTCCCCAGCTCTCCTCTAGCTCCCTTCAGGTACTGGAAGGCTGCTCTAAGATCTCCCTGGAGCCTTCTCTTCTCCAGGCTGAACAGCCCCAACTCTCCTAGGCTCTCCCCACAGGAGAGGTGCTCCAGCCCTCTGATCATCTTCATGGCTCTCCTCTGTCTCAGGCAACATGTAGGCTGTGTCCTTGAAATACATGTTGCAGGAAAGCTAATTCATGAAGTTCCTGACCTGGAGCAGGCACAGCCTTTCTTTGAAAAGTTGATCTGGTCATCAACACAATGATGTGACCATCAGAGCCACACTGGCAGTAGCCTGAGGCCCCAGCCCTGGAGATATTCAAGGTGAGGCTGGACAGGGCTCTGGCAACCTGATCTAGTTGGGGATGTCCCTGCTGAGTGCAGAGGGGTTGGACTGGATGAGCTCTGGAGGCCCCTTCCAGCTCAGAGCATTCCATGATTCTGTGATTCTATGGTTCTATGCATCACTGGGTTCTAGAACATGATACCCAGCTGAGAGGTCACCAGCAAACAGGAGGACTGTTGCTCACTCTACCCTTAAACTAATGGTTCATTGCTCATCAGAGTTGGTCATGGACAGAACTCTAGAGTAGAAACAGGCAGGAATATCCCCCCAGCAACTCTAGATTTGAAACAGACAAGACTATACACCCTTTAGCATGTCTACATTAGAGCAGACAAGAATATCTCCCCCAGCAAGTCTAGACTAGAACAGAAAGACTTTACCCCCCCTTTAGCATCTCTAGATTAGAACAGACAGATTAACCTCCCTAGCAAGTCTAGACTAGACAGACAAGACTTTACCTCCCCTAGAAAGTCTAGCCTAGAGCAGACAAGACTTTACCCCTTGGCAAGTCTAGCCTAGAACAGACAAGACTTTACCTCCCCTAGCAAGTCTAGACTAGAACAGACAAGACTTTACCCCCTAGCAAGTCTAGACTAGAACAGACAAGACTTTACCCTTGGCAAGTCTAGCCTAGAACAGACAGACTTTACCCCTTGGCAAGTCTAGCCTAGAACAGACAAGACTTTACCCCTAGCAAGTCTAGACTAGAACAGACAAGACTTTACCCCCTAGCAAGTCTAGACTAGAAACAGACAAGACTTACCCCTGGCAAGTCAGACTAGAACAGACAAGAATTACCCCTGGCAAGTCTAGCCTAGAGCAGACAAGACTTTACCCCTGGCAAGTCTAGCTAGAAAGACAAGACTACCCTTGGCAAGTCTAGCCTAGAACAGACAAGACTTACCTTTGGCAAGTCTAGCCTAGAACAAAGACAAGACTTTTACCCTTCTGGCAAGTCTAGCATAGAACAGACAAAGCTTTACCCCCTAGCAGTCTAGCCTAGAACAGACAAGACTTTACCCCCTGGCAAGTCTAGCCTAGAACAGACAAACTTACCCTTCTGGCAAGTCTAGCCTAGAACAGACAAGACTTTACCCCCTGTGCAAGTCTAGCCTAGAGCAGACCAAGACTTTACCCCTGGCAGTCTAGCCTAGAACAGACAAGACTTTACCCCCCTAGCAAGTCTAGACTAGAACAGACAAGACTTTACCCCCTGGCAAGTCTAGACTAGAACAGACAGAATTGACCCTGGGAGTCTACCTAGAGTAGACAAGACTTTACCCCCTGGCAGTCTAGCCTAGAACAGACATGACTTTACCCCTTGGCAAGTCTAGCCTAGAACAGACAAGACTTACCCCTGGCAAGTCTAGCCTAGAACAGACAAGACTTTACCCCTTGGCAAGTCTAGCCTAGAACAGACACGACGTTACCCTTCCTGGTAAGTCTAGCCTAGAACAGACAAAGACTTTACCCTTCCTGGCAAGTCTAGCCTAGACAGACAAGACTTTACCCTTCCTGGCAAGTCTAGCCTAGAACAGACAAGACTTTACCTTCCTGGCAAGTTTAGCCTAGAACAGACAAGACTTTACCCCTGGCAAGTCTGCCTAGAACAGACAAGATTACCCTTTGGCAAGTCTAGCCTAGAACAGACAAGACTTTACCCTTCCTGGCAAGTCTAGCCTAGAAAGACAAGACTTTACCCCCTGGCAGTCTAGCCTAGAACAGACAAGACTTTACCCCTTGTCAAGTCTGCCTAGAACAGACAAGACTTTACCCCTGGCAAGTCTTAGCCTAGAACAGACAAGACTTTACCCTTCCTGCAAGTCCTAGCCTAGAACAGACAAGACTTTACCCCCTGGCAAGTCTAGCCGAGGCAGACAAGACTACCCCTGCAAGTCTAGTCTAGAACAGACAATACTTTACCCCCCTGGCAAGTCTAGACTAGAAACAGACAAGGAATTTACCCCTGGCAAGTTAGCCTAGAGTAGACAAGGAACTTTACCCCCTGGCAAGTCTAGCCTAGAAACAGACAAGACTTTACCCCTCTTGGCAAGTCTAGCCTAGAACAGACAGACTTTACCCCCTGGCAAGTCTAGCCTAGAACAGACAAGCCTTTACCCCTTGGCAAGTCTAGCCTAGAACAGACAAGACTGTACCCTTCCTGGTAAGTCTAGCCTAGAAAACAGACAAGACTTTACCTTCCTGGCAAGTCTAGCCTAGAACAGACAAGACTTTACCCTTCCTGCAAGTCTAGCCTAGAACAGACAAGACTTTACCCCTGGCAAGTCTAGCCTAGAACAGACATAACTTTACCCCCTGGGCAAGTCTAGCCTAGAACAACAAGACTTTACCCCTTGCAAGTCTAGCCTAGAACAGACAAGATTTTACCCCCTAGAAAGTCTAAGCCTAGACCGACAAGACTTTACCCTTGCCAAGTCTAGCCTAGAACAGACAGATTTTACCCCTAGCAAGTCTGCCCTAGAACAGCAAGACTTTACCCTTCTGGCAAGTCTAGCCTAGAACAGACACGACTTTACCCCTTGGCAAGTCTAGCCTTGAACAGCAAGACTTTACCCTTCCTGGCAAGTCTAGCCTAGAACAGGACAAGATTTAGCCCTTGGCACTTCTAGCCTAGAACAGACAAGACTTTACCCCTGGCAAGTCTAGCCTAGAACAGACACGATTTACCCCCATAGCAAGTCTAGCCTAGAACAGACAAGACTTTACCCACCTGGCAAGTCTAACCTAGAACAGACAAGACCTTTACCACTAGCAAGTGGTAAATCCTTTGCCTTTATTCTCCAGAGTAATTCTTGTTCATTGTGTTTTCCTTTGTGCACGGACCCTGGAATCCACTGGTGCTAGTGTGGGGGTGGTTGCAACCAGCACCTTCTCCCACCCTTCCCCAGTCTGTGCAGCAGGGGTAAAGGCCACCTCGTGCCGGGGCCAGGTCTGCTCTTACATATCCCCAGAGGATTTCCGCCGGCTGTTGTCGCCCACAGTAGCGAGTTCCAGTGGCTGCTCCTGCAGAAGGCTCTGTCTTGCTCCATGGAGGCATTTTCTTGGCTCAGGAAGTATTGCTTGTCTCCATGGTACCACCAGCCATCCTGCTGTGACTTCATAGGCCTGCAAGACAGGAGAGGAATCAGCCTTCTTCAGCTCTTCCCAAACTGGGGGCATTCCCCAGGGCCACTCTGGGGTGGGGCCCAAGTGGCACCATTTGGGTCTGGTGCTCTCGAAAAACCATAGAGCTGAGTCCTCTCTCCAGCGATCCCTGTCCCTCCTGACAGGGAGCCCAAAGCTGGATGCAATATTCCAGGTGAGGTCTCAGCAGGGCAGAGTAGAGGGGGAGGAGAACCTCCCTGGCTCTGCTGGACACACTCCTCTGAATGCACCCCAGGACCCCATTGGCCTTCCTGTCCCCAGGGCACATTGCTGTGCCATGCAGGACTTGTTATGCACCAGG
>CM037639.1:21780006-21815679 GCA_015227895.2 Colaptes auratus | reverse complement strand
ATCAGGTCCATGTCCTACCTGTATTGAGGGCTCCAGACCTGCACACAGTACTCCAGTTAATCCTTCAGATTTTGGAATTACACTCTTACATCCCAGTTTTGCATTCCTGCTCCATGGCCTCTGTGAGCAGAGGAGGATTTGTAGGAGGCTTCAGCAGCTCCTTTTTAAGCCCATTTTAAATTTACAGTTGGAAAGCATTTCCTTGAAACTCCTCAGTACCACAGCTGTCATTGATCCACCAAACATGGAGCAGCCGCATCCTGGAAGGTTTGTAAGGCCAGGCTGGACGTGGCTGTGAGCAGCCTGCTGTAGTGTGAGGTGTCCCTGGCCATGGCAGGGGGTTGGAACTGGCTGAGCCTTGAGGTCCCTTCCAGCCCTGGCAGTTCTGTGATGATTGTGTGAATCCAGAGCACCACTGTGTGCATACACAGGTGTCAGAGACCTACACAATAAACTGTCGGCACAGTTGCCAGCCCTCAGCTGGCTTTCCACATCCATCCCAAGGAGGGAGAACCAGAGGGCTGAAATCTGCCACTTGAAGCATTTATGTCTTGTTCTCCCAAGACAAAACTCTGGGCCAGCAACCTGATCCTGTGAGTGGGAGCTCTCTGCATTCTCCAGAGACAGCTTCCCAGAGCAGGAGCTCAGCTGCACATGCAGGTGTCATTGTGTCCATGGCATGGCTGATGGCTACTGCACAGAGAAAGCAAGTCAAGATTGCCAACCACCAGACTGCAATGGATCTACCACAGACCCCAGGGCATGATGGACATCAGCCTTCACAGCTCTGGGTTAGAAGAGGCAGAAAATAGGTGCACACACCACAGAAATTTACACTCAAATCCCTGATCTTTAGCATTTGCCTTCTCATTCTCAGCATTACTTTTAGAACTACTTGAAAATAAACCAGGAAACCCAGCAAGACTCTCTGAAAGCCACCCTTGGCTGCCCAGGAGAGGATCAGCTTTTGTCTAGCAGTAAGGCACAGTTAGGAGAGGCACAATAAAGCATTGAACACAAACCAGCAGGACAAGTCAGTTGCAAGCTTGTATACATACCCAGGACATCTGGAAAGGGAGAGCATTGATGAAGCAAAGAATGGAGAAAGCCAAGACAGTCAGGTCGTGGTACAAAGCATGAGGCAAGTTATAACAAGTGTCACATACACAGAAACAACAAGAAAAAGCTTGGGGCTCTCTGGACAAAGAAATGCAGCAAAAGCAGAAAGCTCCTTCAGCAGCTGCTGCAAATGGCAGGGGTCCAGAGAAAGTTAACCAAGCAGATGGGGGCTGGTGTTTAGGTGGATGAGGTTTAACCATGTGCTGCACCTTCCTGGAGCAAAGTGGCCTTTGGAAATGACAGATTCCTCCAGGCTTTAAAGAAAGGCAGCAACTGCCCTGTCCCTACCCTTAGCTCCAGCATTTCCCAGGTTAAACATGCAACAGCACTGGCAAGCAAACACTGCTCTTTGCATCCAAACCAGCTCTCACACAGGAGAGCACTGCACTGGCCTCCGAAACCTTTACAAACCAGAGACTCTCCTGATTCAATTCCTGGAGAGATTTGGCACTAGAATACCCACTGGTAGCACTGGCTCGCAGTGAGTCAGTCCCAAGTCTCTCTTTAACTGCTTGCTTTAGGGAAGCAAACTCTCAGTCCACTGATCCACTGACACTGCCCTGCAATGCTGTGAGCCCTGCTCCTCATGGCAATTCCTGCTCACAGGCTGGCAGATTGGGCTGGGTTGCTAGGGTCCATCAAAGGGCATCTTGTCCAATCCCTCTGCACTCAGCAGGGACACCTCCCACTAGATCAGGCTGCCCAGGGCTACACTGAGTCATCCTGAATGTCTCCAGGGATGGGGCCTCAACCACCTCCCTGGGCAGCCTGTTCCAGTGTCTCACCACCCTCGCTGTGCAGAGCTTCCTCCTGATCCAGCCTGAATCTGCACCCTCTGCACTGCTCCAGTTTCAACCCCTTGCCCCTCGCCCTATCCCCACAGCCCCTTCTGAACAGTCCCTCCCCAGCCTTCCTCTATGTTCCCTGCAGATACTGAAATGCAGCTCTGAGGTCTCCCTGGAGCCTTCTCCTCTCCAGGCTGAACAGCCCCAACCCTCTCAGCCTGTCCCCACAGGAGAGGTTCTCCAGCCCTGTGATCATCTTTGTGGCTTCCTCGACTCTCTCCATCAGGTCCAGGTCTCTCGTGTTGGGCTCCCACAGCTGGGACACGGCCCTGCTGGTGAGGTCTCAGCAGAGCAGAGGGGCAGGATCCCCTCTCTCCATCTCTGGTCATGCTACTTTGGATGCTCCTGATTACCACAGTACTCCTCTACATCTCTGTATCTGGCTGTGGTCCAGGTACACAGATCCTCCAGCTGGATAACTGGGTTATCTATAAAATTAGTCCCAAATACTGGAGCTCAGTCCTCTGCCTGCTGTGCTAGGAACCATTCCGAGCAGTGTGCACAGTATTGAACTTCTCTGGGCTGATAACTCAAGAGACTGTCTCAAAGAGAGGTTCATCATTTCCCAGAACAAAAAGGATCTGGTATTATCTCAAGCAGGTGACCTCTGTGCTGTATGAGCTCAGTGACAGAGCAGTTGGCAGGGGCTGGCAGGATGGGGAGCAAGGGCTGCCCTCTCCCTCTGTGCCTGCATCTTGCTAGCACTCAGCTCAGCTCCAGGTCTGAGCAGTCCTTGGAGAGCTTCGTGGGTGCCATCTCTGGCACCAAGCCCTCCAGGTGCCAAGTGCTGGCCATGAGTTGGTGTGCAGGCTGCTGGGATTCAGAAGGGAGGCTCAGGGAACACCATGTGCAGTGCTGCAGCTTGCAGGCCATTGGGTGGTAGGCAGCAGGCTCCCCTCTCCCACTGGCACTGTCCCTTCTCTCCACAGGGAATCAACACCTGCCTGATGAACAGGGACAGCCCGGTGCTCAGCACACTGGCACTGGAATTCAGATCCCTGATCCAAAGCAGATACAGCAGAAACTTCACTCTGGGTCTTTTGTGCTACATTCCAAATAGGTTTTCATCACTGAGCAACTTGGAGGGTAGAGATGGGTGGTGGAGTTTCTCCTTATGATCAGGAATTCAATCCTGGATCTGAGAAATCTTTTCCTGCTAAAAACCATTTGATTCACTGCCAGAAAAGAAACAAGCCTTGGTCAAATCACTCTTCCGGGTCCTGCTGCCCTCAAAGCTCAGTGGAAAATGCTCCATTATGCTTTGAGAGAACCTCATTTGCTTTCCTGAAGTTTCTGGCCTCCTACACTATCTAAGTTCCACAGTAAGTGCAGCAGCAACTCACTGAGCAATCCAATTCCCCACCTGAGTTTGTCCATTTTCCCCACACATGAAGAGCAGAACTTGCAGTGTGGGTGTGACCCTGCTGCTCCCCTCTGCTGCCTGAGCCAGCTCAGGACTCACAGCAGGGCTGTGCTGTTCATCTCTGTGAGGCACTGCCAGCAGAGGCCACCCAGCAGCAGGCTACAAGGACATTTCCCGATTCTGCCTCGAGATGCACTGCAGCCAGGAACAGGCTGGAGCCTGCTCACAGGCTCTCTCTTGCCTTGCACAAGAGTTTTGCCATCACCCCACAAAAGCAGTTTCCTTTTCTGACTCCAGGGTATCTCATTTTTTCTCCCAACCCGCTGCTGCTCCATTTCCCCCTCCCTGATGTCCTTCCTCACTCATTTTCACCCCCCGTGGCCTCCCCTGTGTCTGGAGCACAGACCCCGGAGGTACCTGATTCCACCAGTGGGCCCGAACATCCCAGCTCCCACTCGGGGACTCCAGTCTTTTCCACAAAGGATTTTCACCACATGCCTTCCTCCCTTAGCCCAGCCACCTGCTCCTCCAGTGGCAGCTCTTTAAAGCACACAGCTTTGCACTCCAGATTGCATGGTGCACAGCAGAGCAGGGGCTGAGAGCCGACACATGAGCATCTTCCCCCTTCAGCTCTGCTGGGCTGCCCTCATCCAGTCTGCTGAGGGCAGGCTCCACTCAGTGCCACTGCTGGACCTTGATGAGGGAGAGCTGAGTCTTTAAGCCATCCAGCTGCCAAGCCTGGCCTCTGTTAAGGGCAGCTTCTAATAATGGGCTCACATTTTCTCATCATCTTCACAAAACCTCCTGGAAGCACACAGCTGAAGCACTGCTCAAATCACTGCCAAACTCCAGAGCCTGCTGGATTGTGGGAAGCCTGGGGGAGCAGCACAGCTTCTCACAAGCTTGGTTCTGAGAATCACAGAATGGTTTGGGTTGGAAGGAAGCTTCAAGATCATCCAGTTCCACTCCCTGCTGTGGGCAGGGACACCTCCTGCTAGATCAGGTCACTCAAAGCCCCATCAAACATGGCTTTCAACACTTCCAGGCTTGGAGCCTCCACAACTTCTCTGAGCAACCTGTTCCAGTGCTTATGAAGGCACTGGAATTCACTCCTAATGTCTGACCTAAATCCAGCTTCTTCCAGTTTGAAGCTGTTCCCCTCCTCCTGTAATTCCAAGCCTTTGTCAAAAGTCCCTCCCCAGCTCTCCTGTAGCCACCTTCAAATACTGGAAGGCTGTTAGAAGGTCTCTACGGAGCCTTCTCTTTCTCCAGGCTGAAAACCCCCAACTCTCCCAGCCTGTCTTCAAAGGAGAGGTGCTCCAGCCCTCAGATCACCTTTGTGGCCTCCTCTGACCTGTGCTAATAGTTTCATGGCCTTTTGTGTTATGAGATCCTGGGCTGGACACAGGACTCCAGGAGGAGTCTGACCAGAGTGGAGCAGAGTGGCAAAAAGCCTCGCTCGAGCTGCTGCCCACGCTGCTTTTGATAGAGCCCAGGACAGGGTGGATTTCAGGGCTGCATGTGCACATTGCCAGCTCATGGTCAGCCTCTCCTGACCCAGCATCCCCAAGTCCCTCTCCTCACCTGGCTTTCCAGCCATTCTCTGCCCAGCCTGGGTCTGTTCTTGGGACTGCCCCGATTCAGCTGTAGGGCCCTGCACTTGGCCTTGTTGAACCTGATGAGGTTGGCACTGACCCAGCTCTCCAGCCTGTCCAGGTGCCTCTGGATGGATCCCTTCCCTCCAGTGTGCCAGCCAGACCACACAGCTTGTGTCATCAGCAGAACATCCATACATCCAGGCACAGACATCTCTCCATCCAGGTACAAACACATCCATACATCGAGGTACAAGCACATCCATACATCCAGGCACAGACACATCTCTCCATCCAGGTACAGACACATCCATACATCCAGGCACAGACACATCTCCCATCCAGGTACAAACACATCCATACATCCAGGCACAGACACATCTCTCCATCCAGGTACAAGCACATCCATACATCCAGGTACAGACACATCTCTCCATCCAGGTACAGACACGTCCATACATCCAGGTACAAGCACATCCATACATCCAGGCACAGACACATCTCTCCATCCAGGTACAAGCACATCCATACATCCAGGTACAGACACATCTCTCCATCCAGTACAGACACATCCATACATCCAGGCACAGACACATCTCTCCATCCAGGTACAAGCACATCCATACATCCAGGTACAGACACATCTCTCATCCAGGTACAAACACATCATACATCAGGTACAAGCACATCCATACATCCAGGTACAAACACATCCATACAACGAGGTACAAGCACATCCATACATCCAGGCACAGACACATTTCTCCATCCAGGTACAAGCACATCCATACATCCAGGCACAGACACATCTCTCCATCCAGGTACAAACACATCCATACATCCAGGTACAAGCACATCCATACATCCAGCACAGACACATCTCTCCATCCAGGCACAAACACATCCATACATCCATGTACAGACACATCTCCATCCATGTACAGACACATCTCTCCATCCAGGTACAAACACATCCATACACCCAGGCACAGACACATCTCTCCATCCAGGCACAGACACATGCACACAATCATTGCCATCTTTTGGCTGTCTCCAACGAGTTTATGTCAGTACTTTCATTAAATACCTCTATCAAAAAACATGTCTATCTGGAGGCCTGTGTCTAGTGAAGTGCCTCAGGGGTCAGCACTGGGACCACCACTGTTCAATATATTCATCAACAACCTGGATGAGGGCACAGAAGGCAAGGAGTTTGCTGGTAAGAGCAAACTGGCGGCAGTGGTGGACACCCTCACAGGCTGTGCTGCACACTCAGTGAGACCTGGACAGGCTGCAGAGCAGGGGCTGGGAGAAAATGGAATGAAATCCAACAAGGGCAAAGATAGAATCCTGCATCTGGGAAAGAACAACCCCATGGAACAGGGGAGGCTGGGGACTGACCTCTTGGACAGCAGCGCAGAAGAGAAGGGCCTGGGCATAGTCCTGCTGGACAGAAGGATGCCCATGAGCCAGCAATGTGCTCTGGTGGCCAAGAAGGCCAAGGACATCCTGGGGGGCATTAGAAGGGCTGTGGTGAGTAGGTCCAGAGAGATTCTCCTCCTCCTCTTTTCACTGTGAAGGGGAAGGAATAGTGGAGCAGGCTGCCCAGGGGGGCTGTGGAGTCGTCTTCTCTGGAGATATTCAAAACCCTCCTGGATGTGCTCCTGTGTGACCTGCTCTGGGTGCTCCTGCTCTGGCAGGGGGTTGGGCTGGATGAGCTTTGGAGGTCCTTTCCAGCCCCTAACATTCTGTGATTCTGTGTGATACCCTGAGCCAAAGAAAAGATGTTGATGTTCTTAGTGGTAAGGCTCTCCACAGCATGAAGCTGTTAGGGCTGCATTTATACATTTTGTATAGGTTTTTTGGCTTCCCTACATAATTTTTCTGTGATAGGTGTCTTGCATACATGAAAGTGCTTTAGGATGGGGAATAGATGCTGCACTGTTTACTGCTGCAGATATTTGTGCAGTAGTGAACAAACCTGCACAGATTTTGATGTTCAGCTTGGGAAATTAATCATCAGGGTTCTCTTGGTTCCACAGCTGGGTGCCCCTCATTCATAAGACAGAATTCCAGCTCTGTTCAAAAGAAGTGCAGAGAGGGTTGAGAGCAGCCCTGAGGAAAAAGTTCTGGGGGTGTTGGTTGATGAGCAGCTCCCCAGGAGCCAGCAGTGCCCTCATGCAGCCAGAGGCAGCTGTGTGCTGGGCTGCAGCCAGAGCAGTGTGGGCAGCAGGGCAGGAGAGGGGATTCTGCCCCTTGACTCTGCTCTGCTGAGATCTCACCTCCAATCCTGCCTCCAGTTCTGGTGTCCCCAGCGAAGAAGGACACAGAGCTGTGGAGTGAGTCCAGAGGAGGCCACAAAGATGATCCAAGGGTTGGAGCAGCTCTGCTATGAGCAAAGGCTGAGGGAGCTGGGGGTGTTCAGCCTGGAAATGAGAAGATTCCAGGGGGACCTTAGAGCTGCCTTCCAGTACCTGAAGGGATCCTGCAGGAAGGCTGCAGAGAGACTTTTCCTGAGGGTGTCTGGAGACAGCACAAGGGGGAATGGTTTGAAGCTGAAGGAGAGCAGGGTTAGACCAGAGCTGAGGAAGAAGTTCTTCATTTAAGAGGGTGGTGAGACTCTGGAACAGGTTGTCCAGGGAGGCTGTGGATATCCTGTCTCTGGAATTGTTCAAGGCCAGGTTGGATGAAGCCTTGAGCAGCTGAGTCTAGTTGAGAGGTGACCCTGCCCGTGGCGGGGAGGTTGGAGTAGATGATCCCTGTAAGGTCCTTTCCAACCTAAGCCATTCCATGACTCCATGATTAAATCAGAGTTGGTTGTATTGGCACAAGCAAAGTGTGCTGGGTTACACCACCTGGGGCAGGGGCTGGGTTGTGAGAGCCCTGCCTCCTCCAAGGGACGAAAGAAACCTGATCCAGGTGGATGTGGCTTCTCCCTCCTGGGAGGAGAGGTCCCCAGAGTCTAAGTTGGTCTGTTCTGCTTCCCCTTCCTGTCCAGCAAGGCTATAAAGGGGGGGAGGGCATGGCAGCCACCTGGCTCTTTGCTCCTGCCTTGCCTGTTGGAAAGGACCAACAGCTGCTGCTGGCCTCCTGGCTCTGCCATGTGGCCAGGCCTGACCTCCTCCCTGCTGCACCCAGGCTTCTCTAAAGGTCTGAGATCCACACACACTGAGGGAGATGCAAGGCATCTCCACATTTGTTTTGGTATATTCTCCTATTCATCCTTATTCCTTACCCTTGTAAACCCTCCCTGTTCTTGCTACAGATATATTTGGTTAAAACATTTACTTCTCCTACCTCCAAACCGACTCCAGATTAATTTTTGGTAGATTAAACTCCAGTTAGGGCTTAAACCACCACACAAAGCAGTGTTGGTGCAGAAACCCAACCTGAAAGTGCTCCCTACCCAGCTGAGCTCTTCTAACCTAGGCCATTCCATGCAAGCTGCAGGTCAGCAGCACGAACCCAAACCAGCTCTGTGGAGCCTGCCTGGTAAAGACCCTAAAGCCATTTCTGGTGGCAGGATCTCTGAGCTGTGGGAGTGGTCATTCCCTCCAGCAGGGAGAATGCTGCTTTTGTTCAGGGCCGTGCTGTGAGAGCAGTACAGCACAGAGCAGGCTGCTGGGATAGTTTTAGGCTTTTTTCACAGATCTTGAAGAGAAAGCAGTAAAATGTAAATAAATCACTGTTGGGTGTGAAAAAGGAAACCAATGATAGCCCTGAACCATCCCACTGGAGAGATATCTGCCATATGATTTAGTTCCCAAACAATTTCTCTCTCTTCTGGCTTCCTCAGGCTAGCAGATACCAATGCTTCTGCTTGACCTTGGCTGCACTGCTTTTGTTGTGACTGGTATGAACTTCTCTGCTTCTGTCTCTTGTCCCTTTTGTACAGCAGGGTAAGGGGGAGGCAGGAAGGGAGAAGCTGGTAGCTTCCCCTGGTCCTTGACCAGGGTGGGTCCTTGTGCTGTCATTAACTGCAAATACTGTAAATATTGCCTGTTTGCACATACTCATTGCATTCCATTGGAGAGTGTAGTTTGCTTGTAAATACAGTGGTACTGCAGATGGCAAATACAGTGGTAGTGTAGACTGTAAGTACAGTGTAGGTGATTGTAAATACAGGGGTAGTGTACATTGCAGTTTTGCTTGCAAATACAGTGGCAGTGTAGAGTGTAAATACAGTTGTAGTGTAGATTGTAAGTACAGTGTAGAGTGTAAATGCAGTGATAGTCTAGACTGTAAATACAGTGTAGATTGTGAATACAGGGGTAGTATAGACTGTAAATACAGTGGTAGTGTAGATTGTAAATACAGTGGTAGTGTAGATTGTAAATACAGTGTAGATTGTAAATACAGTGGTAGGTAGGCTGTAAATACAGTGTAGACTGTAACTATAGTGGTAGTGTAGACTAAGTACAGTGTAGACTGTAAATACAGGGATAATATAGATTGTAAGTACAGTATACATTGTAAATACAGTGGTAGTGCAGACTGTAAATGCAGAGTAGATTGTAAATACAGAGATAGTATAGATTGTAAATACAGTGTAGATTGTAACTATAATGGTAGTGTAGACTAAGTACAGTGTAGACTGTAAATACAAGGATAGTATAGATTGCAAATACAGTGTAGACTGCAAATACAGTGGTAGTGTAGACTGTAAATACAGTGTAGATTGTAACTATAGTGGTAGTGTAGACTAAGTACAGTGTAGATTGTAAATACAGGGGTAGTATAGATTGTAAATACAGTATAGATTGTAAATACAGTGGTGTAGACTGTAAATACAGTGTAGATTGTAACTATAGTGGTAGTGTAGACTAAGTACAGTGTAGACTGTAAATACAGGGGTAGTACAGATTGTAAATACAGTGTAGATTGTAAATACAGTGGTAGTGTAGATAGTAATACAGTGTAGATGATTGTAATACAGGGGTAGTGTAGATTGTAGTTTTGCTTGTAAATACAGTGGTAGTGTAGAGTGCAATACAATGTAGATTGTAAATACAGTGGTAGACTGTAAATACAGAGTGGATTGTAAATACAGTGGTAGTATAGGTTGTAAATACAGTGTAGACTGTAAATGAAGTGATAGTGTAGACTGTAAATACAGTGAAGATTCTAAATACAGGGATAGTATAGATTGTAAATACAGTGTAGACTGCAAATACAGTGTAGATTGTAACTATGGTGGTAGTGTAGACTAAGTACAGTGTAGACTAAATATAGGGGTAGTATAGATTGTAAATACAGTGGTAGATTGTAAATACAGTGTAGATTGTAAATGCAGTGAGAGTGTAGATTGTAAATACAGTGTAGATTGTAAATACAGTGTAGATTGCAAATGCAGCGAGAGTGTAGATTGTAAATACAGTGTAGATTGTAAATACAGTGGTAGTGTAGATTGTAAGTACAGTGTAGACTGTAAATATAGTAAATATAGTGGTAGTGTAGACTAAGTACAGTGTAGACTGTAAATATAGGGGTAGTATAGATTGTAAATACAGCATACATTGTAAATACAGGGGTAGTGTAGATGCAAGTACAGTGTAGACTGTAAAAATAGTGGTAGTGTAGACTAAGTATAGTGTAGATTGTGAATACAGTGCTAGTGTAGACTGTAGTTTTGCTTGCAAATACGGTGGTGGCAATGATGGTTCCCCCCAGGAAATGCAGGATCTCCTTCAGTAATATGAGGAACATCACATGTTTGGGGGCTGAACCTATAGATTGGGGGGGCTGGCCACAATTTGGACAAAATTATGGACTCATTGAATTTATTCATCTGGGGTGTAGTCTGCTGTCCCCTCTCTGGAGGCTTTCAAACCCACCTGGATGCGTTCCTGTGCAGCCTGCCCTACCTAGGTGATCCTGCTCTGGCAGCGGGGTTGGGAGTTGGGCTGTTCAGTATAGACAAGAGAAGGCTCTGAGGAGACCTTCTTGTGGCCTTCCAGGATCTCCAGGGGTCTCCAAGAAAGCTGGGGAGGGACTTCGGAAGGTGTCAGGGAGCGATAGGACTAGGGGGGATGGAGCAAAACTAGAAGTGGGGAGATTGAGATTGGATGTGAGGAAGAAGTTGTTGCCCATGAGGGTGGTGAGAGCCTGGCACAGGCTGCCCAGGAAGGTGGTGGCAGCCTCCTGCCTGGAGGTGTTTGCAGCCAGGCTGGATGTGGCTGTGAGCAACCTGCTGTAGTGTGAGGTGTCCCTGGCCATGGCAGGGGGCTTGGAATGGCTGAGCCTTGAGGTCCCTTCCAGCCCTGACAGTTCTGTGGTTCTATGATTCTACCTCTGGAGGTCCCTTCCAACCCCTAACATTCTATGATCCTGATTCTACAGCTTTCATTTGTTTCCAACTGAGTTGGTCTGGCACATTTAATGTTGGGGTGTGTGTGTGTGTGTGTGTGTGTAATTTTCAACCCCTCAGAGCTGCAGAGCTGGGGGCAGGAGGCACTCACCGAGGCTGGAGCGCGTGTTGGAGCGCTCGATGATGGCGTGCTTGCTGGGGTTGTTCAGCACCGAGCGCTTGGCCAGCGAGATGTCCGCTGTCACCCGGGTGATGGAGATCCTGCAACGACAACAGCGGCACACAACGGCAGGTCAGCGCCCGGCAGGGCTGTGCAGGGAGAGACAGACTTGGTTAAGGCTGGGAGATGGCTGAGGTTACAGGCAAGGAGCTCCCCGGGAGCGCAGCCTGCGGTGCACAGCCTGAACGGGGAGGGAACTGTGCCTCCTGCTGCTGCGGGGAATGCTGACGGGACCCCCAGCCCTCACTGCGGGGACTGCTGACGGGACCCTCACCCCTCACTGCAGGGACTGCTGACGGGACCTCACCCTTCACCGCCAGAAAGGGAGCTGGGGAGCTCTCTGGGGTGTGCGAGACAGATCACCGTCAGAAAGGGAGGCTGGGGAGCTCTCTGGGGTATGCAGAGACAGGACCACCTGCAGAAAGGGAGGCTGGGGAGCTCTCTGGGGTGTGCACAGACAGGACCACCTCCAGAAAGGGAGGCTGGGGAGCTCTCTGGGGTGTGCACAGACAAGATCATCACCAGAAAGGGAGGCTGGGGAGCTCTCTGGGGTGTGCAGAGACAAGATCACTGCCAGAAAGGGAGGCTGGGGAGCTCTCTGGGGTGTGCAGAGACAAGATCACTGCCAGAAAGGGAGGCTGGGGAGCTCTCTGGGGTGTGCAGAGACAAGATCACTGCCAGAAAGGGAGGCTGGGGAGCTCTCTGGGTGTGCACAGACAGGACCACCTCCAGAAAGGAGCAGGTAAAAAGGACAATGGACTCAGCCCTCAGCATGACAAGCCTTGATGTGTATTGTGCATATGAACAGGTAAAAGGAGAGCCCCCCTGCTGCCTCCTTCTGTAAGCACACAGGAGTACACTGGAAGATTCCTGGGGACATACCTGGAACATCCATAAAAAAACCCTGTGACTGAAGAACTGTATGAAAGACCTGAGCAGTGCCTGCTCAAGCAGGAACAATGGAGAAGAAGACAGCATGCAGCCTGGAAATAGCCAGGAACCCTCTCTTCACCACCACCAGCAAAGCTGTGCCCTGAGCTCTGTCTGCTGTAGCTCATGGAGAAGGGAAAGACATCTTACAGAAGACACCAGGTGTGGAAGCTGCTCAGAGAAGGACTTGGACTGGGATCTCTCCCTTCCCTCCTCCAGGGCTGACAGCAGAAGCCAGCAGGATGCCATCTCCTCCAAGCCAAGTGGCAGTAGCCTTCCTCAGACCAAAGGTCTGGGGGGGGTGTGGTAATGTAATTGAGAATACAGATGACAGAATTAACCAGGTTGGAAAGGACCTTGGAGATCATCAAGTCCAACCTGTCACCCAGCACCATCTGATCAACTAGACCATGGCACCAAGGGCCTCATCCAATCCCTCTGGAACACTCCGTCATGGTGACTCCAACACCTCCCTGGGCAGCACATTCCAATGGCTAACAACTCTCTCTGGGGAGAACTTTCCTCATCCTCACCCCAGCACCTAAACCTCCCCTGGTGCAGCTTGAGACTCTGTCCTCTTGTTCTGGTGCTGGGTGCCTGGGAGAAGAGACCAATCCCTCCTGGCTACAACCTCCCTCCAGGGAGTTGCAGAGAGCAATGAGGTCTCCCCTGAGACTCCTCTTCTCCGGCTAAGCAAACCCAGCTCCCTCAGCCTCTCCTCACAGGGCTGTGCTCCAGACCCCTCCCCAGCTTTGTTGCCCTTCTCTGGACACCTTCCAGCAGCTCAACATCTTCCTGAACTGGGAGCCCAGAACTGACACAGGACTCAAGGTGTGGCCTAGCAGTGCTGAGCACAGGGCAGAATGACCTCCCTGCTCCTGCTGGCCACACTCTTCCTGATGCAGGCCAGGATGCCCTGGCCTTCTTGGCCCCCTGGGCACACTGCTGGCTCATGTTCAGGTGCTATCACAGTACCCCAGTCCCTCTCTGCTGGCTGCTCTCCGGCCACTCTGACCCCAGGCTGTAGCACTCATGAGGTTCCTTTCCTTCTCTCTCTTCATTGTTCCTTCTCTCTCTCTCTCTCACCTTTCTGTTCCATCCACTCTGCTCTGTCATAAATAGCTGGCTGTTGATATTTGGCCTCATCTGTGCCTCTAATTCATAGCAGGGGAATGTTCAGAGAGAACAGAGTCTCTTTCCCCTCTGGACCAAGAGAGACTCCTTCATCCACCTCAAGATGAGGAGGGCTGAGGGCTCTTAGGCTTGGAGAGGAGGAGCCTGAGGGTGAGCTCCTTGCTGTTGCTCAAGCTGTGCAGGGGGAGTGCCCAGAGGCTGGAGCCAGGCTCTGCTGGGTGCTGCCCAATGCCAGCACAAGGGGCAGTGGTGGAAGCTGAGGCAGAGGAAGTGCCATGGAAACAGGAGGAAGAATTTTTCCCTGTGAGGGTGATAGAGGCCTGGAGCAGGAGCCAGGAGGAAGAAGGTCTTCCCCATGAGAGTGGTGAAGACCTGGAATAGGTTATCCAGGGAGGTGGTTGAGGCCCCATCCCTGGAGGTGTTTAAGCCCAGGCTGGATGAGGCTCTGGCCAGCCTGATGTAGTGTGGGGTGTCCCTGCCCATGGCAGAGGGGTAGGAACTAGATGATCCTTGTGGTCCCTTCCAACTCTGACTGATACTATGATACTAACAGGCTGCCTAGGGGGGTTGTGGAGTCTCCTGCTTTGGAGGTATTTAAGACCTCCCTGGATGGGTTCCTGTGTGACCTGCTCTTGGTGCTCTTGCTCTGGCAGGGGGCTTGGTGTGGATGAGCTTTTGAGGTCCCTTCCAGCCCCTAACATTCTGTGACTCTGTGATTTTTCAGTGGTGAGTTAATCAGCACTGTGATATTCCCTTGCCTTCCTTGTAGGATTTTACTTGCAGCTGAAGAGGAGGAAATGGATTGGCTCAGAGGGAGGGCTCCTCTCCAGCAAGCAGAGTCAGATGCAGTTCATCTGACATGTACCCAAGTAGGTCATTTCCCAGTGAGCTCAACATGTGGATGTATTCATCTCAAACCCTACAAAATGAAACAAAGCCAGGAATTGACATGAACAAAACCACCCCAGGATCATTTGCACAAGGCTGCTTAGTAACATGGCTTTGGAGACTGGGGAATCATTGAAGCTAAAAACATACCCAAAGGTGGTGATTTCTGGCACAGCTCCTCACAGATAATGCCATTAGCCTGCAAATGAAACCCAGCATGGCAGCTGAGGTCCTCATTAGTGATATTCATTTGCTAATTGATCAACACCACACATTTTTACAGCTTTTTGTCTTGCTCTCCTTGGTTTTCCTGCCAGTGTTCCTGACTGCAATAAGAAATCCTTTTTCCCTGTCTCAAAGACAGTTACAGAATCACAGAACTGTCAGGCTTGGAAGGGACCTCAAGGCTCAGCCAGGTCCAACCCCCCTGCCATGGCCAGGGACACCTCACACTACAGCAGGTTGCTCACAAGCCACAAGCCAGCCTGGCTGCAAAACCTCCAGGCAGGAGGCTTCCACCACCTCCCTGGGCAACCTGTGCCAGGCTCTCACCACCCTCTGGGCAACAACTTCTTCTCACATCCAATCTCAATCTCCCCACTTCTAGTTTTGCTTCATCCCCCCCTAGTCTATATCCCTCTCTGACACCCTCAAAAGTCCCTCCCCAGCTTTCTTGGAGCCCCTGCAGATACTGCAAGGCCACCAGAAGGTCTCCTCAGAGCCTTCTCCTCCCAGACTGCACAACCTCAACTCAGCCTGTTTCCAGAGCAGAGCAGCTCAGCCCTCTGCTATCCTCTGGCCCCTCTCTGACACCTTCCAGCACCTCCAGAGCCTTCCTGGCACGACAGAGGCTCCAGACTGGAACCGAGATGAGGAGCGTGCCCAGCAGCTGTGGAGCAGAGGAGCAGAATGCCCTCTGGCCCTGGCCTGCTGGCCACACTCTCTTGCTGCAGCCCAGGCTCCTGCTGGTCTCTGGGCTGCAAGGTCTCACTGCTGGCCCCCTGTTGAGCAGCTCTACCCCCAGCACCCCCAAGGCCTTTTCTTCAGGGCTGCTCTCAAGCCAGTCCCTGCCCAGCCTGTATTGCTTCCTGGGATTGCCCTGAGCCAGCTGCAGGACCTTGCACTTGGTCTTGTTATGGCACAGCAAGCAAAGCTGACTGCCCAGCCCAACCCCACTGTTTGTTCAGCATGAGGTCTGTGATGTTTTTAATGTCATCTGAATTGGTTTTTGAGATATGCAGCATCAGGAAAAATCAAGTCTGTTCTCAAAACAGAGGCTATGTGTAGGAACAACCCCAGGCACCAGTACACACCAGGAGTCACCTGATGGAGAGCAGCTCCATGGAGAAAGACCTTGGGGTGCTGGTGAGCAGCAAGTTCTGCACGGGACAGCAATGTGTCCTTGTGGCCAGTGGTATCCTGGGTTGCAGCAAGAAAAGTGTGGCCAGCAGGGCTGGGGAGATTCTCCTCCCCCTCTATTCTGCCCTGCTGAGACCACAGCTGCAATCCTGTGACCAGTTCTGGGCTCTCCAGTTCAAGAGAGACAGAGACCTGCTGGAGAGAGTCCAACAGAGAGCCATGAGGATGATGAAGGGACTGGAACAGTTGCTGTGAAGAGAGACTGAGAGCCCTGGGGCTGTTCAGTCTGGAGAGGAGAAGGCTGAGAGGGATCTGATCAATGTCTATCAATAGCTGAGGGCTGGGGGTCAGGATGAAGGGGCCAGGCTCTGTTTGGTGGTGCCCAGGGATAGGACAAGGACCAACAGGTACAATCTGGAACCCAGGAGGTTCCACCTCAACATGAGGAGAAAGTTCTTTGGTGTGAGGGTGCTGGAGGCCTGGAGCAGGCTGCCCAGAGAGGTTGTGGAGTCTCCTGCTCTGGAGACTTTCCAACCCCACCTGGGTGTGTTCCTGTGTGCCTTGCCCTGGGTGCTCCTGCTCTGCCAGGGGGGTTGGACTGGATCATCTCCCCCCCTTGTCTACAGACAGTATCTAATTCTTCCTCAAGCACTTGGAGCCTTTCAGGAGGACCTGAAGGAGGTTTGCAGTGCAAGGTACTTACCGCCCTTCAAATCTGTGTTTTAAAAAATCAAAGAGTGCTTTTTGCATCATATCTGTTACCTGGAAGAGAAAACAAACAGCCAGGTCAGAACCAGAAAGGAAACAACTCCTAAATACTTGAGGCTAATAATATGTAATAAAGCTGAGAGCAAATCTTCCAGCTGAGGAGTGGGATTGGGATGGAGTTATTCCTGGTCTGAAGTCTGAGAGGAACCAGAAATGAGCTGCAGGCTACTGAAGACTGCCTGGGCTTTGGTCTATGATACTGACTATGCTACTCCTCAGTTTAACTCCCTCTGAATCTTCAACAAAGGAAGCAGAAAGGATTTGGGGGTTTAATAACAAAACCATTCCCAATAACAAATTAGGAAGCAGAGAGGAAAATATCCTAAATACTTGAGGCTAATAATATGCAATAAAGCTGAGAGCAAATCTTCCAGCTGAGGAGTGGGATTGGGATGGAGTTATTCCTGGTGTGAAGTCTGAGATGAACTAGAAATGAGCAGCTACCTGGTGAAGACTGCCTGGACTTTTGACTATGCTACTCCTCAGTTTAACTCCCTCTGAATCATCAAATACAGATGAAGCAGGGAGGATTTTGTTGGTTTCATAACAAAACCCATCCCATAACAAATAGGAAGCAGAAAGGAAAATATCCTAAATACTTGAGGCTAATAAATGTAATAAAGCTGAGAGCAAATCTTCCAGCTGAGGAGTGGGTGGGGTGGAGTTATTCTGGTCTGAGTTCTGAGAGGAACCAGAAATGAGCAGTACCTGGTGAGACTGCTGGGCTTTGGTCATGATACTGGACTATGCTACTCCTCAATTTAACTACCCTTCTGAATCATCAAATACAGATGAAGCAGGGAGAATTTTTTTGGGGGGGGTCATACAAACCCATTCCCAACAACAAATCAGGAAGCAGAAAGGAAAATATCCTAAATACTTGAGACTAATAATAGTAATAAAGCTGAGAGCAAATCTTTCAGTTGAGGAATGGGATTGGGATGGAGTTATTACTGGTTTGAAGTCTGAGATGAACTAGAAATGAGCAGCTACCTGCTGAAGACTGCCTGGACTTCTGACTATGCTACTCCTCGGTTTAACTCCCTCTGAATCATCAAATACAGATGAAGCAGGGAGGATTTTGTTGGTTTCATAACAAACCCATTCCCAATAACAAATTAGGAAGCAGAAAGGAAAATATCCTAAATACTTGAGGCTAATAATAGGTAATAAAGCTGAGAGCAAATCTTCCAGCTGAGGAGTGGTATTGGGGTGGAGTTATTCCTGGTCTGAGTTCTGAGAGGAACCAGAAATGAGCAGCTACCTGCTGAAGACTGCCTGGGCTTTGGTCTCTGATACTGACTATGCTACTCCTCAATTTAACTCCCTCTGAATCATCAAATACAGATGAAGCAGGGAGAATTTTTTGGGGGGGGGTCATAACAAACCCATTCCCAGCAACAAATCAGGAAGCAGAAAGGAAAATATCCTAAATACCTGAGGCTAATAATATGTAATAAAGCTGAGAGCAAATCTTTCAGTTGAGGAATGGGATTGGGATGGAGTTATTCCTGATCTGAAGTCTGAGATGAACTAGAAATGAGCAGCTACCTGCTGAAGACTGCCTGGACTTTGGACTATGCTACTCCTCAGTTTAACTCCCTCTGCACACTGAAATACAAATGAAGCAGAGAGGATTTGGGAGGGTTTTATAACAAACCCATTCCAAGCAACAAATTAGGAAGCAGAAAGGAAAATATCCTAAATACTTGAGGCTAATAATATGCAATAAAGCTGAGAGCAAATCTTCCAGCTGAGGAGTGGGATTGGGATGGAGTTATTCCTGGTCTGACGTCTGACATGACATAGAAATGAGCTGCTAGCTACTGAAGACTGCCTGGACTTTGGTCTATGACACTGACCATGCTGCTCCTCCTCAGTTTAACTCCCTCTGAATCTTCAAAACCAAATGAAACAGGAAGGATTTGGGGGGGGGGGGGGTGTCATAACAAAACCATTCCAAGTAACAAATTAGGAAGCAGAGAGGAAAATATCCTAAATACTTGAGGCTAATAATATGTAATAAAGCTGAGAGCAAATCTTCCAGCTGAGGAGTAGGATTGGGATCTGAGCTCAGAGATGAACTAGAAATGAGCAGCTACCTGGTGAAAGACTGCCTGGACTTTTGGACTATGCTCCTCAGTTTAACTCCCTCTGAACATTCATATACAGGTGAAGCAGAGAGGATTCTGGGGAGGTCATAACAAAGCCATTCCAACAAGCACTTACTTCATATCCCTTCAGAGAAGGCCCACTAAAACTACTGGTCGCATTGAAGGCACTACATCGTAGGGAGGGATGTGCTCTGTCTGCAAGAGAGAAAGCTGTCAGCAACACAGCACCAGGCAAAGTGCCACCCAGCACCCCCAGCACCAGCAGCTCTGAATTTCCAGTGGTGTCACCAACACAGCAATCAGGGATTCATTGGCTTTCCCCAGAACTGGCAGTACAAAATGAAGGCATCAGAGGTTCAAGGATTGTTCTTGACACAAAATGAGGAGATCAGAGGTTCAAGGATTTTTTCTTGACACAAAATGAGGAGATCAGAGGTTCAAGGATTTTTTCCTTGAACAAAATGAGGAGATCAGAGGTTCAAGGATTTTTTTCCTGCCTCTTTTGGTTTTCCTCCTGGTTTTATTTGTTATGTATTTGCCCTGAAGGGCCACAGAAGTGGTGTTCATCTGGAGGCATCTGCATGTCCCATTCCTACTGCTAGCTTGAAGAAGGGCATTTCCAAGAGTCAATTGAAATGGTGGGACTAGTTTGGAATGGTTGGGATGGCTTGAAGTGATCTGAATGGTTTGAAATCACTTGAAATCATCTAAATGGTTTGAAGCGACTCGGAATGATTGACTCGAGGGCTGTGGTTAGCTGTCCCCCACCACAATCTGATGCAGGCAAATTATGGAAAGAGGAAAAACCAAGCAAAGAAAGAAACAAGAAAAGGGATGGGGAAAGCATAACTCTGCTTCTGCTGTTCAGATCTGCCCAGCTCTGGAGGAAACGTTGTGACACCACTGCAATTCCCACGGCAGCGCTCGTAGCCTAACTTCCACCCTCGAGCCTGCAACCCACTTGCAAATGAACCCAAATGATGCCTGCTGAGGTCAGGATTTTAGGTCCATCTGAACGTGAACAGAGCTTGGGATAGCAATGTTTCCACTTGGGAAGGCCCTGTCAGCAGCAGGGATGCTGTTAGTAGGAGCTGCATCAAGCCACTCACTGATGTATCGTGTACAAGTCAGGGCCAGTACTTTAAACCACAGAGATCAGAAGACTGCCTGCTTCCAAAGGTGGCCCCCAGTTTGTCTGCTCTTCTCCAAACCAGTTCAGCTGGGGCTGCCTCCTTTCACAAATGGCTGCTCAGTAGATAACACCAAGAGTGAATCTTATCAGCCAGAGCTTTTGGGTTGGAAGGGAGGGATTGGTTTGTCTTTGTCTTGGGGGGGAAGGAGGGGGAAACAAATGAATAAACCATATTGAAATGCAGACCCAGAAGCATGTGGGTGACATGGAGAAAGGAGTGGCAGGTCTCCAGTCCCTACAGAGTACAAATACATCAGCCAAGATCACAGCATAAGGCCATTGCTTCAGTACTCAACGTATCCCAAGGTGTTCCACTAGAACATTCCCACCAGGGAGTACATTCCCAAACACAGAGACACAAGGACAGACAGCAGCACAGTGACAGCAGAAAATGCTATACAAGCAGCAGTCCAAAGCAGTCTAAAAACATGGGAAACATTTTGGTGGATTTTTTTTCTGGGGGGGGAGGGGGGGAAGGGGGTTGTGGTTTTTTTTTCAGCATTGATCTGATTTTTTCTGTTACCTGCAGCATCACCAGATTAATTAGCAGGGAAAACATCAGCAGCGGTGCCCAAGGCGTCATAAGCATGGACATGAATTCACTGGACACAGTGAGGGAGCTGGCCCAGCACATCTGAAGGCAAAGCCCTGCAGTCAGGCTGTGCCAGTGTCACAGAGCAGCCCTCCACTCCTGCTACCATTAATTCGTGGTCTGAGAAGCCTAATAGAGACTCAAGAACAGTGTGGCCAGCAGGAGCAGGGAGGTCATTCTGCCCTGTGCTCAGCACTGTCAGGCCACACCTTGAGTCCTGTGTCCAGGTCTGGGCTCCTCAGGTTAGGAAAGATGTTGAGCTGCTGGAAGGTGTCCAGAGAAGGGCAAAGCTGGGAAGGGTCTGGAGCACAGCCCTGTGAGGAGAGGCTGAGGGAGCTGGGGTTGCTTAGCCTGGAGAAGAGGAGGCTCAGGGGGAGACCTTTTGCTCTCTCAACTCCCTGAAGGGAGGTTGTAGCCAGGTGGGGGTTGGTCTCTACTCCCAGGCAGCCAGCACCAGAACAAGAGGACACAGTCTCAAGCTGCACCAGGGGAAGTTTAGGCTGGAGGTGAGGAGAAAGTTCTTCATAGAAAGAGGACTCGGCATTGGAATGTGCTGCCCAGGGAGGTGGTGGAGTCCCCATCCCTGGAGGTGTTGCCTGGATGGAAGCCTGGATGAGGCCCTTGGTGCCATGGTTTAGTTGATTAGATGGTGATTCTGTGAGACAGAGCCTAAGAAAAATTCTCTACAGATGTCTAAGTGCTTGGAGCCTCCTGGCACAACAGATCTTTGTCTTAAGGTGGCTGCCTCAACCCAAAGTGTTGAGACTGGAAGTAAAGCAGCTCTTCCATAACCAGAGGAAGCACAGAAAGGAGTTGATGTGATGGAGAATGAGGTATTTTCAAACTCTGCTCTGTCCAGAGAGGATTTTTCCTTTCTCTCCAATCTTCACAGCTTCAAGCAACAAAAGCTGTCAGCAGAAAACTGAGCAGAAGCTATGGAATAGATTTAAACTGAAGGAGAATAGGATTAGATGGGATATTGGGAAGAAATTCCTTACTATAAGGTGGGGAGACACTGGAATGGATTGTCCAGGGAGGTTGTGGTTGCCTCCTCCCTGCAGGTGTTCAAGAGGAGGTTGGATGAGGCCTTGCACAACCTGGCTAGCTGAGAGGTGTCCCTGCCCATGGCAGGGAGGTTGCAGATGATGATCTCTGAGGTCTCTTCCAGCCTAGGCCATTTGATGATTCTATGATAATGGAACAATCAAAGGTCTCTAATTCTGCTCTGGTGAGACTTTGAGTACTGTGTCCAGCTGGTGTCCCCAGCAGCAGAAGCACAGAGAGCTGCTGGAGTGAGTCCAGAGGAGGCCACAAAGATGATCCAAGGGCTGGAGCAGCTCTGCTGTGAGCACAGGAGCAGGGGGTGTTCAGCCTGGAGAAGACTCCAAGGGGACCAATACCTGAAGGGATCCTGCAGGAAGGCTGCAGAGAGACTTTCCCTGAGGGTGTTTAGAGACAAGACAAGGGGAATTGGTTTGAAGCTGAGGGAGATCAGGGTTAGAGTGGAGCTGAGGAAGAAGTTCTTCAGTAGGAGGGTGGTGAGACTGGCAGAGGTTGCCCAGGGAGGTTGTGAATGTCTCCTCTCTGTAGGTGTTCAAGGCCAGGCTAGAGGAGCTTTGAGCAACCTGGGCTAGTGTGAGGTGTCCCTGCCCATGGCAGGGAGGTTGGAGTAGATGATCTCTTGAAGTCCCTCCCACCTAAGCCATTTTGTGACTCTACGACTCTGATCTTGCCTAAGTGACTGGGCCTGAGCTATCCAGCTTTCACCTGCAGAGGATAGTTTTGCCCATATGGCTCCTTCCCAGCACTTTGACTGTTTAGATTATTATGGGATGCCCATCCAGCATTATTGTGACTGCCAGTATACAAACCCCACTCTAGGCATCAGTGACTGCGAGATGGAAAGAAAGAGGCAATGTTCTGTGCTGGTTCACCCAGAAGCTGCACCTTGGAAAGATGCTTATGCAGGAACCATCCAGTGCACGCCAACAGGCACTCCTCTTTCTCAGCATTGATGTCTGGTTATGAGTCAGGAAGAAATCACTCAGAAGACTACAGACTGAAGGAGTTGGGGCTGTTCAGTCTGGAGAAGAGAAGGCTCCGAGGTGACCTCATTGTGGCCTTCCAGGATCTGAAGGGGGCTACAAGAAGGCTGGGGAGGGACTTTTCAGGCTATCAGGGAGTGCTAGGACTAGGGGGAATGGAGTGAAGCTGGAGGTGGGGAGATTCAGGCTGGAGGTGAGGAGGAAGTTCTTCACTGTGAGAGTGGTGAGGCCCTGGAATGGGTTGTGCAGGGAGGTGGTTGGGGCCCCGTCCCTGGAAGTGTTTAAGCCCAGGCTGAATGAGGCTGTGGCCAGCCTGATCTAGTGTGGGGTGTCCCTGCCCATGGCAGGAGGGTTGGAACTAGATGATCCTTGTGGTCCCTTCCAACCCTAACTGAAACGATGAAACTATGAAACTAAGACCCTGCTGTTGATTTTGATGGGACTGTGAATGACAGGGTCCTAACAGACCCCACCAAACTGGGGAGTTTGGGGATGAGAAGTATCCAGCAATATTTAAATGAGTCCAAGGAAAAAATAAGGGAAAGTTTGAAAACAAGTTTTATTTACTGAACATGAGAGCATCCAGAGGGTGAGCAGCAGCACCACTTGGCACTATGAGATACACCAGAAGGACAGGATGGCATCCAGAGGGACCCTGGACAAGATGGAGAGGTGGCCCAGGTGAACCTCATGAGGTTCAACAAGAGCAAGTGCAGGGTTCTGCACCTGGGCCAGAACACCCTCACTGTCAATACAGACTGGGGGAGGAGGTGATGGAAAGCAGCCCTGAGGGGAAAGGACTGGGGGGTGCTGGTGGGGGAGAAGCTGGGCAGGAGCAGGCAGTGTGAGACTGCAGCACAGAAGGCCAAGGGCAGCCTGGGCTGCATCCAAAGCAGCATTGCCAGAGATCCAGAGAGGCGATTCTGACACTTTGCTCTGCTCTGGTGGGACCTCACCTGGAGCACTGTGTGCAGCTCTGGAGTCCTCAACACAGGAAGGACCTGGATGTGATGGGGCAGGTCCAGAGGAGAGCCACAAGAATGATCAGGGGGCTGGAGCAGCTCTGCTATGAGGACAGACTGAGGGAGCTGGGGGTGTTCAGCCTGGAGAAGAGAAGGCTCCAGGGAGTCCTAAGAGCAGCCTGCCAGGACCTGAAGGGGGCTACAAGAAGGCTGCAGAGAGACTGTTTGCAAAAGGCTGCAGGGACAGGATCAGGGGCAATGGCTTCAAAGTAGAGCAGAGCAGCTTGAGATTGGATGTGAGCATCAAGTTCTGCCACCAGGAGGGGGGGAACGCTGGAAGAGGTTGCCCAGGGAGGTGGTTGAGGCCTCCATCCCTGGAGATATTCAAGGTGAGGCTTGCTGAGGCCTGGGGCAGCCTGAGCTAGTTGAGGATGTCCCTCATGCTCACGTGCAGGGAGGTTGGACTGGATGAGCTTTGGAGGTCTCTTCTGGCCCAGCCCATTCTAGGATTGCATGATAAGCACTGTGATGGTCTGTTGTCAGCTGTAGATGTGTAAGGGAATGGTTAAACCCAAATGCTTCAGAGCTGTGAAGGCCAAGAGGAGCAGCAGTGTGGTACTCCACGGCAGCGGCTGCGGCTGCAGCGCTTGCTGCCGCTTCCCAAGGCCTGCATAATTCATTCCAGCAGAGATGCTACAAATGGATTGCAGCTTGCTGGAGCAGCAGTTGCATAATCCTGCAGCTATCTGGGCTCTCCTGGGAGCTACCAGTACCATCTCCAGAAGCTGAGATGCTAACTGAGCTGAGCTGCTGAGTGATGACTAGCAAGAACAGTGGCTGGTAATTTATACATGACAAGAGGGAAGCAGACTCCAAGGGAACTCTCCCAACAAGCCTGCAGTTTTCTGCTCTTGTTCACCTGGCCTCTCTTGCACCCAGTGCAACATCTTCAATACTGGCCAGATTCAAAGTCAACAGGTTGGGCTGGTTGTGTCCCCAGTACAACCTGAGTGGCTGGTTAGGTTCCAGTAATGATTTCAGTAGACTTACAAGGAACAAGAAACAACCCTTCAGAAAGAGGAGAGAGAGGTTTCATTGGACAAGCAGCTGAAGAGGAGCCAGCAGTGTGCCCAGGTGGCCAAGAGAGCCAAAGGCATCCTGGCTGGGATCAGCAATGCTGTGTCCAGCAGGAGCAGGGAGTCCCCTGGGACTCAGCTATACCTGGAGTATTGTGTCCAGTTTTGGGCAGCTCAATCCAAGAGAGATGTGGAGGTGCTGGAGCCAGGGCAGAGGAGGGCAAGGAAGCTGGGAAGGGCCTGGAGAAGAAATCTTGTGAGGAGTGACTGAAGGAGCTGGGGATGGTTAGTGTGAAACAGAGGAGGCTGAGGGGAGGCCTCCTGGCTGTCTACAGCTCCCTGAGAGGAGGTTGTGGAGAGGTTGGTGCTGGTCTCTCCCCAGGGAGTGGCCTCAAGTTGTGACTGGGTAGGTTCAGACTGGACATCAGGAAACATTTGTTCCCAGCAAGAGTGGTCAGAGATTGGCAGAGGCTGCCCAGGGAGGTGGTGGAGTCCCCAAGCCTGGCTGTGTTTCAAGGTGGTTTGGATGTGGTGCTTGGGGCTATGGTTTAGGGGTGAGCCTTGTAGAGCAGGGTGAGTGGTTGGACTTGGTGACCCTGAGGGTCTTTTCCAACCTGAATGTTTCTGTGATTCTGTGATGTGCTTGCACTGGAGATCCTCTCAGTGTGTCCTCTTGGTCAGTCACAAAGGGTCAGTACTGTAGCAGAGCTTCAGGGGCTCACTGAGTGAGACGCTGGAACAGGTTGCCCACAAAAGTTGTGGCTGCTCCCTCCCTGGAGCTGTTCCAGGCCAGGCTGTATGGGGCCTTGAGCAACCTGGGCTAGGAGGAGGTGTCCCTGCCCATGGCAGGGGCCTCAACCTACATGATCTTGAAGGTCCCTTCCAACCCCAACCAGTCTATGACTCTGTGATACTATGAGCATGGGATTGTTTGTTTTCTTGTACTGAATTCACCAACAACTTGGATCCTTTTCTTCCTTAACTCTAGAGCAGCTGCACTGTGTAGTCTGGAGAAGAGAAGGCTGAGAGGAGATCTGATCAATGTCTATCAGTATCTTGGGGGTGGGGGTCAGGATGAAGGGGCCAGGCTCTGTTTGGTGGTGCCCAGGGACAGGACAAGGAACAAGAGGTGCAAGCTGGAACCCAGGAGGTTCCACCTCAACAGGAGGAGAAAGTTCTTTGGTGTGAGGGTGCTGGAGGCCTGGAGCAGGCTGCCCGGAGAGGTTGTGGAGTCTCTTCTCTGGAGACTTTCCAACCCCACCTGGATGTGTTCCTGTGTGACCTTCCCTGGCAGGGGGGTTGGACTGGATGACCTGTGGAGGTCCCTCCCAACCCCTAGCACTGGGCGCTCCAGCGACTGTGCCTGAGCGCTGCCCCGGGGCGGTGCTGGGAGCGGTGCCGGTGGCAGGGGAAACAAACAGGCGGCGTGGGTAGGAACTTACCGACTTCTGCTTCTGCTTAGCACAGCAGCATGGAAAGGAAACAAAGAACAACAGAGCATGCATGTTATTGGCTGGTCAGAGGACGCAGACGCTCCACAGACTAGAGATGTGACGCAGTGCAGGTGAGCAGGTGGACAGATGGGAGCTGGGAGGCGGTGGTGTTACCTTCAAGAAGGGCATTCTTTTCTCTTTGGAGTGGGGGTGAGGTGACACTGTTTGCACTGGGTTTGGGGGAGCGATGGTTGGCTGGAATATCATTTTCTTCTGCATCTAAGCAGTGGCATCTATGTCTATAGCTATATACAGACAAACAATTCAGAATTATCAGGTGACACAGGAAAAAGCGAAGAGAGGTTCACAAGTTAAAAACTAAAGGGGGAGGAACTAACAGGTGAAGGAAAGAAAAATACAAACTCATCACAACTGCCCAGGGCAATAAGCAAATAAAATTCAAAACCCCACCAGGTGAGTACAAACCACAGCAAAACAAAGGGAGAAATTTCAAGGGGCAGCACATTAGGATTAGAAGACAGAAGGCAACCTTTAACAACTACCAGCACGTTTTCCTCCGATCCCCTTTCACGTGGCTACATCAAACAGCCCCAGAACTACCCTGGCAAAGCAGAGCATTGGCCTCTGCCTGTAAACAACAGAACCTGGCCAGCATTTGAACTATTTGACAGCAGTGGACACCAATTCAAACTGGGGACCAGCAGGTGAAAGCTGAAATGTTTCTACAGGAAATCACAGAAGAAAAATCAACTGTGAAGCAGAAGTCAGCCCCATGCTGCTCCAGCTCCAGCTCCATCTCTCTCAGGCTGGGCTAGTATCTGCATTCTTAACCATTGGAAGTAAAAAGGCATAGGAGTCACAGGATACATTTATTAGGCAACAGAAACTCAGACCTATTGAGAGTGAAAACTAAACAGAATGGGGGAGCAGAATAGAGGAACCTGATCCCAGCCTGTCCCAGTGCCCTGGATCCTGTTGCAAGGAGTGAGGACGGAGGGAAGTGAACACAATAAACCACTGCTGCTCAGCCTCCACCCCAGCAGGATACACAGCACCATAACCTTACTTACACCACAAACATCAAACATTTACCCTCTTTACCAAATAATGAACAACAGCAGAAGTGAGAACTCCTCCTGGACTCAGAGACTAATGACTTCAAACCACAAAGCCCTGTTAGCCTGCATGGTGAGGCCAGCAGGCACCTGCTGGCTGCACACCAAGCCCAACCCAACCTGCCCCAAAGCTTTCTTGCTTACCACCATCAGTCCCCACCTTAAATAAGACATCAACATCTCTCTTCAGCAGGCAAGCACCTGCACAAAAGGGCTCCAAAAACGTGCTGTCTGTAGAGAACTCCCCCACCTCCTGTCACAGTCTGGGTGACACAAGCTTGTCTTTGCTGTGCCTTTGCAGAAAGGGACCTGGGGGTAGTGGTTGACAGAAGCTGAACATGAGCCAGCAGTGTGCCCAGGGGGCCAAGAAGCCCAATAGCATCCTGGCCTGCATCAGGAAGAGTGTGGCCAGCAGGAGCAGGGAGGTCATTGTGCCCTGTGCTCAGCACTGCTCAGGCCACACCTTGAGTCCTGTGTCCAGGTCTGGGCTCCTCAGTTTAGGAAAGATGTTGAGCTGCTGGAAGGTGTCCAGAGAAGGGCAACAAAGCTGGGGAGGGGTCTGGAGCACAGCCCTGTGAGGAGAAGCTGAGGGAGCTGGGGTTGCTTAGCCTGGAGAAGAGGAGGCTCAGGGGAGACCTTCTTGCTCTGTCCACACCTGAATAGAGGTTGTAGCCAGATGGGGGTTGGTCTCTACTCCCAGGCAGCCAGCACCAGCACAAGAGGACACAGTCTCAATCTGTGCCAGGGGAGGTTTAGGCTGGTGGTGAGGAGAAAGATCTTCCCAGAGAGAGTTGTTAGCCTTTGGAATGTGCTGCCCAGGGAGGTGGTGGAGTCACTGTCCCTGAAGGTGTTCAAGAGGGGATTGGATGTGGCACTTGGAGCCATGGTCTAGTCATGAGGTCTGTGGTGACAGGTTGGACTCGATGATCTCTGAGGTCTTTTCCAACCTTGTTGATTCTATGGTTCTATGATTTCTGTTGAGCTGGACCCAAGCATTTTTTCTCCCAGCTGGGAATTCATCCCTGCAAACCATGGTGAAACCACCTTGGTGACCCCCTTCCAGCTGCCTGATGAGTGAGCCAGCACCCACCATGGCATAGTTGTGCCCCACAGAAATATTTCTGTTAGGCCTATGTGCAGCTGCTGATTTAAGAGACACTTGGGGCCACTGAGCTCTGCTGCTGGGGTGAAGTCTGTCTGCCCCTTTGAATTATCCACAGACCTCATGGCATGATGCTTGACAGCTCCTGAGTTACAGGACTGTGCCTTTGAGCCTGCCCTTGCCAGGCAAGCCTGCAAGTGGATCTGTGCTCTGTTTCTGTACTCCTGCTCCTAAAAACAGTCCAGAAACCACGTCACATTTTCTCCCAGCAGCACTGTTCCTGCATCCTCTTCACAAGTTAAAAAGAAGGTATTATCTTGTCTTGAACACAGGCCAGATCCCATAAATCACTCATAATAAGGGATAGCAAAACTCCTTCAGTTCCATGGCAACTAAAATAGTCAGGAAAGAAAGCTCAGAGCTGTTAAAGCTTCTCCTTGTAAAGGAGAAATGCAGCACCTCCTTGCTCCGTTCTCCGTCGTCACGTCACGCGACGGCTCCCACGAGAGCTCTTCTGCTCTTTGTCATCTTCACTGCTCTGCAGTTTGGTCCCAGTCATTTTCACCACTGGCCCACAACATCCTTCTCTCCAAGCTGGGGAGATATGGATTTGATGGGTGGACTGTCCAGGGGATAAGGACTTGGTTGGATGATGGCATCCAAAGGGTAGTGGTCAGTGGCTCATGGCCAGATGGAGACAGGTGACAAGTGGAGTCCCTCAGGGGTCTGTACTGGGACCAGAGCTGTTCAGTATCTTCATCAGCGATGCAGGCAGCAAGACTGAGGCACCCTCAGCAAGTCTGCTGATGGGACCAAGCTGAGTGGTGTGGTTGATAAGACTGAAGGATGGGATGGGAGCCAGCCAGAGGGACCTGGACAGGCTGAGAGGTGGCTGAGGAGAACCTCATGAGGTTCAATAAGGCAAAGTGCAAGGTCCTGCACCTAGAGCAGGACAACCTCATTATCAGTGAAGGCTGGGGGATGATGAGATGAGAGCAGCCCTTGCAGAGAAGGACTTGGGGGTGCTGGTGGGGGAGAAGCTGGACAGGAGCCAGCAATGGGCACTGGCAGCACAGAAGGCCAAGGGCAGCCTGGGCTGCATCCAAAGCAGTGTGGCCAGAGCTGGAGAGAGAGGATCCTGCCCCTCTGCTCTGCTCTGGGGAGACCTCACCTGCAGGGCTGTATCCAGCTCTGGGGCCACCAACAGAAGAGAGACTTGGACCTGATGGGGAGGGTCCAGAAGAGGCCACAATGATAATCAGGGGGCTGGAAAACCTCTGTTATGGGGACAGGCTGAGAGGGTTGGGGCTGTTCAGCCCTGAGAAGAGAAGGCTCTGAGGTGAGCTTAGAGCTGCATTTCAATATCTGCAGGGGACCTACAGGCAGGCTGGGGAGGGACTGTTCAGAAGGGGCTGTGGGGAGAGGACAAGGGGCAGTGGTTTGAAACTGGAGCAGGGCAGATTTAGGTTGGACACCAGGAGGAAGTTCTGCACAGTGAGGGTGGTGAGACACTGGAACAAGTTGCCCAGGGAGGTGGTTGAGGTTGTCCCTGGAGATACTGAAGATCAGACTTGGGGTAACCTGGGCAGCCTGCTCTAGTTGGAGGTGTCCTGCTGCCTGCAGGGGGCTTGCACAAGATGACCTGTGAGGGTTCCTTCCAACCTGATGCAATCCATTACTGCATGGATCGATTACCAGATCAATAGAGTATGGATTATTTCAATGCCTGTGAGCCTCCTTTCATTTGGTTTCATGATCCTTCATCTTCTTGGGGGAGATTTTTATTGCTTGGTTTTGTGCCATTAGTTTAGACTGAAAAAGAAACCAAACACCAAACATCCCTGACTCTACCTTAAAAAAAAAACTAATGAAATGAACTCCTTGTGTTCACATCCCTTCAACCACTTAAATACTTCCCATGTTTGTCAGTTCTTGTGCTTTCAAAAAGAGGAGGCCTGAGAATAGTAACTGAAGTGTGCTCCAGAGTCTTGTGTTAGGCAAAATCCTTCTTGAGATGCTTCTTTGAGAAAAAATAATATGCTGCAGGTCCCAGGTTGAAGGTCCCACGTTAAGCTGAGGTCCTTAATGTCCTCCACATTGTCAATGGAGCTGAAAAACACTTCATTGCCAGATTTCCTTTCTTTTTTTCCCCTCCAGAAACCCATGCTGGTGAAAAAGTCTGAAGGAACAACTACAGGAGGTATCCTCAGTATCTCTTCTCTTACTGCTGAACTCTGTGCAGCCTTCTGAAATTCAGAGGTCCTCACCTCCATTGCTTTTAGGATACAGAACAATATGATAGCATTTCAGATGCTCCAATCATGTGCTGTAAGCAGGCTCTGCAGAGGGACCTGGACAGGCTGGATCCATGGGCTGAGGCCAAGGTATGAGATTCAACAAGGCCAAGGGCTGGGTCCTGCACTTGGGTCACAACCACCCCATGAATGCCCCAGGACTGGGGCAGAGTGGATGGAAACTGCCCAGCAGAGAAAGTCCTGGGGGTGTTCATCAACACTGCCTCTGCCCCTGTACACTGCACTGCTTAGGCCACACCTTGAGTCCTGTGTCCAGTTCTGGACCCCTCAGTTGATAGGTTGGATGCAATGATCTCAAAGGTCTCTTCCGACCTGGTTTATTCTTTCTAACACCTGGCTGAAGATGAGCCAGCAGTGTGCCCAGGTAGCCAAGAAGGCCACCAGCATCCTGGCCTGGATCAGCAGTGGCAGGACTAGCAGGATCAGGGAAGGGATTGTGCCCCTGTGCTGGGCATTGGTGAGGCCACACCTTGAGTCCTGGGCTCAGTTTTAGGGCCCTCAGAACAAGAAGGACATTGAGGTCCTGCAGTGAAGGGCAACAAAGCTGGGGAAGGGACTGGAGAACAGGGCTGGGGAGGAGCAGCTGAGGGAACTGGGGGTGTTTAGCCTGGAGAAGAGGATGCTGAGGGGAGACCTCATTGCTCTCTACAGCTCCCTGAAAAGAGGTTGGAGCCAGGTGGGAGCTGGTCTCTTCTCTCTACTAAGAAGTGACAGTGGGAGATGAAATGGCCTCAAGTTGCCCTAGGGGAGGTTTAGGTAGGAGATTAGAAGAAACTTCTTCCTTGAAAGGGTTCTCAAAGCCTGGCACAGGCTGCTCAGGGTGGTGGTGGTGCATCCCCATGCCTGGAGGTGTTTCCAGGAGGCAGAGATGTGGTGCTGAGGGCCATGGGTTAGCCCCAGCCAGGGCAGAGTCAGAGAATGGTTGGGCTGGAGGATCCTGAAGGTCTTTTCAACTGAAAGGATTCTGTGGTTCTGTGAACTGACATGGTAGGGTCCCTGGGCAGTTTTACTGCCAGAATGAAGGTGCTGAACTGAACAGTAAAGGTCACAGTTTAAAGGCAGGGTTTAAAGTTTAAGGGCAGGTCTAGAGGGGCTGTGGTGGACACTGTAAGCAAACTAAACACAGATATAGAAAAAACCAAGGGATAGGGCACTGGAGTAGAACTCTCCTAACCAGTGCAGTCATACTGAAGTTGGTAGGTAAAACCAATCCATGGTTTCATCAAGAAAAAGTCATAGATTGGCCATCCATTTAATGAAATAGAGCTACTATCACAGCTTGATTGAATTTTCTCTCTCTCTCTCTTTATAGCCACAGAAATTACTTAACAAACTTCAGGATCATTTTAAGATCAGGCTCCAGAGGAACTGAGTGGGAAAGACAATTCTTTGGCTCAGGAGACAAACCACTAGGAAGGTTTATCAATATTTCTGACTTCTAGTATTCCTAAAGTACTTTTTCCTCTCTCAGGAGAACATCCAAGAGCTGAGTTTTGGGGTTTGTTCATCTTCTGCTATGCATTTTCCAAGGAGCTGGTGCTGATTTCCTCCACCAGCTCACCACAAGAGGCTTTGGGCCTCTTGACTCCAAGCTCCCTAAAGGCAAATCCTGACTGCTGATGCTCTAAATGCAAACCCATATGTGTGACAAACACATCTCAAAAAAGTAGGAAGGATTGGATGTGTGTGGATTCTGGGAGGCACATCCTCATCACAAGGATCTGGGCTGGTGGGAGATGTCCCTGCCTATGGCAGGGGGGTTGGAACTGGATGATCTTTAAGGTCCCTACCAACTCAAACCATCCTATGAATCGATGAATCAACCTATGAATCTGTGACCTGTGAAACCAGGGGGTTGGAACTGATGATCTTTAAGGCCCTACCAACTCAAAACCATCTAGGATCAACCTATGAATCTGTGACCTGTGAACCAGGGGGGTTGGAACTGGATGATCTTAGGGTCCCTTCAACTCAAACCATGTATGAATACCAAACTGTGACTGTGAAACATGGAACTTGATCTTTAGGGTCCCTGAATCAAACCATCGATCTATGAATCAACCTATGAACCTGACTGTGAAACAGGGGGTTGGAACTGATTTAGGTCCCTCCAACTCAAACCATCTTGGATCTATGAATCAATCTATGAATCTGGACCTGTGAAACCAGGGGGTTGGAACGGATGATCTTTAAGGTCCTACCAACTCAAACCATCCTATGGATCTGAATCAATCTATGAACCTGTGACTTGTGAAACCAGGGTTGGAACTGGAGATCTTTAGGGTCCCTGCCAACTCAAACATTCTATGGATCTATGAATCAATCTATGAATCTGTGACTGTGAAACCAGGGGGCTGGAACTAGATAATCCTCAAGGTCCTCCAACTCAAACCATGCTATGAATCTCTGCCCTGTGAAACCAGAAATTCCTGTTATTAGGACAAATGCTGCTCTTGATGCTCCTGAAGAAACCTCCTGGGAACTTCTGACTTCTTATTGCTGCTTTTTTTCCTGTGCCAGAAGGTCTTGCTCGCTCAGCAGGAGTGCTCAGGCCAGACAAACCTTCCACTGCCCTGCTTCAGTGCAGTCTCAGCATTTTATTCTGTCTTTGCTATAAAACACCACAGTAACAGCAAAGGGGGAACTCACTGCACTGTTAACAGCCCCATGGTTGCCTGATCTTGCTGGCACCCTCCCATTACTTCAAAACCACCTGAACCAGCTTTTGTAGGGCAAGGCAACCACCCAACCATATACCTGTGAGGCACAGGGGATAAGAAAAACAGGAGCAAAAGATCTGAAACTCCTTGGACTGTAAAGCCAGGGGTCAGGGCCTACTCACCAGATGATGGAGGCGTCGATTTTCTGGAACTAGGAACGATGTCACCCAAACTGGATGAAGAGTTTTCTCTGATTTACTGGAGTAAAGCAACAAATAGTCTGAAGCCTCCCAGCTTTCTCTGTAGTTTATTTCTTAGCTGCCTCCTGAAGGAGCTGCTAGCCAAGGGACAAAGAGGATGATAAACCAGCCAGCCACACACGAGGTGGGGGAGTGTTGAGGAGCCAGGCACTGCACACAGCAGTCCTGCTCCTTCTGCTGGGGCAAAGTCACTCTGCTGCCTGTGCTCTCATGCCTCTCCATCTCCATGTCAGCTCATTAGGAATATGGCTACTGATAGACAATTATTAATGGCACTACTCATTACTGAGGCTAATTCTTCAGAAGCCAGGGAGCATACCTGCTTTTAACAGCAGAGTTATTGACAGCTCCCTAATGAAAGGCACTGGGGTTTGCCTACCATCTTTGGCATTTAATTAAAGCACAATTCTTTGGCTGTCTCAGTATGAGGTATCACTTGGGGGTGGGGGGGGGGAAGGAAAGCCCCTCAAATGAAGGTAGAGCAGTCTGGGGTATTGTCAAGTTCTGCTCTGTGAAAAATTCCCCAGGCTGTGGAAATGAGACAATATTTTTAGTCATTTTTACTTCAATTACCCTAAGGAGAGAGGCACTGAGAAGAAGGCAAAGAAAGGCTATTTCACCCCTCAAATAATCATGTGACAGCACTCACTTCCACTTTTTTCCATCTCCAAACATGAACAAGCAGTAACTAAATGGATGTGTGGCAGAAGGCAGCGTTGTCTGCAGCAGAGGGTGCTGGAAAAGGAAGTCCATACGGACTGGGAAGGGATGGAATCACTTGGACAGATCTGGCTGTATCAGAACTGCCACGAGAGGAAAAAGGAACCTGCTAAGGAACACACACTCCTAGAGAGGGCATTCACAGCTGGCAGTGCTGCAGCACTCCTAGCCCTGGCATGCTCTTCAAACACTGCTGCCTTTCCTACTCCAGAAGCCTTTCTGGCTTCCCAAATTTTCCCAGCTGTTTTTCCACTCCGGGTCCATCCCAATCAGACATACTGGCAAGATTGTTTCCTACAGAGCCTAAGGGAAGCCAGTGGCCTTGCTTCCACATGTGTTCATGTGTCCTGCAGAACCACCTTGAGAATCCTGCAGTAAAGATGCCATTACTGCTACCCTGCAGTGCTGTGCAACACATTTAGGCACTGAGTATTTTAATGGAATGAAGGCTGCACTCGGAGACAACAAAAACTCAACATCAAACTTCCAGAGCTCTTAACAGTTGTGCTCATAGGCAAGGAATGTGACAAGATCAAAGCATCTGTCCAACCACCAAGCTCAGGATCTACTTTCTCTCTCAAACAGCAATGACATCAGATAGAAATAAAGATACTTCCTCCATGGATTCAAACTGTGGGAAGCAGAAGAGAACAGAACTACATCAGACACAGCACTAACTTCCAAGCTGTGTCCCAGCCAATGATATTCTTCTGGGTTTTGCTGTCTATACATGGTTGGACTACATGACCTTCAAAGTGGCCTTCTTGTGGCCTTCCAGTATCTGCAGGGGGCTTCAAGAAAGCTGGGGAGGGACTTTTGAGGGTGTCAGGGAGTGATAGGACTGGGGGGGACGGAGCAAAACTAGAAGTAGGGAGATTCATATTGGATGTTAGGAAGGAGTTCTTCCCCATGAGGGTGGTGAGAGACTTGTGGTGGGTTGAAGTTTCCCCCAGCATTAGCTTTAGGAATAGCCTAAAACTACCACAGATACTGGAACAGGTTACCAGGGAGGTGGTGGAAGCCTCCTGCCTGGAGGTGTTTGCAGCCAGGCTGGATGTGGCTGTGAGCAACCTGCTGCAGTGTGAGTGTCCCGCCCATGGCAGGGGGGTGGAACTGGCTGAGCCTTGAGGTCCCTTCCAGCCCTGACAATTCTATGCTGCTATGAAAGTCTTATCCAAGAATTCCATGATTTCTTTTCCCACTAATAGCTGACAGCAGCCACTGGCTTCAGCTTAAAACAAATTAGTCTTAACATTTTCTTCAAGTCTAAAATCAGTGCTTTCAGAAACTGCAAGATCAGGCAAACAAGTGAAGAGAAAACTGCTGAGGAATTAACTTTTACAAGTTGGTCTTGCACATAGCAAATGCACTCAGGACAAATATCCCTGAAATGAAATGGAGCAACAGCCACTGCAGGCCATCACAGAGCACCAACCTAAAGACCTCCTTTCTTCCTCAACCAGCAATGAGATTAAATACACAACTAAAAAACCAAGCTAAAAGCTCCTTTCTCAACCAACCAGCAATGAGATTAAACA